>JAOWBB010000011.1:3274494-3316577 GCA_028565995.1 Ricinus marginatus | reverse complement strand
ATTTTTATTTCATCTTTTTCTTTCTTTTGATGCCGGTGGTCGGCTCCGAGAGACGAAGGTTTTCGCCCGCTCCTCCTTCCGCTGGAGAATTCGAAGCGTTCTCGAACGCTCTTTGCGGGGATTCGGGACGCTCGAGAGGGAAGCGTTATCGAAGCGGCGGTGGTTGATTGCGGCCGTAATCGGGAGCTGAGAGTGAGGAGTGACGTCATACGACGTCGATGAAACAGCTGGCGTCGAGATGCGGTTTTTCCCTTCCTTCCTCCCTCCGTCACTCCCCCATCGGATGCAGGCGGTCCGATTAGTCCCCGGGTTGGCAGCGCCGCCGCCCACTTCTTCGCTTTTTCTCACCCTTCGCGAGGGAGCTCGAGGAAGAAGCGTTTCCCGGGCTCCGCCGACGCCCCCGGCGTCGGCGGATTGCGGTCCCGCGGGGGAGTTTTTCCTCCCGGGCGAAGGAGGAGAAAGCTCGTGGCAACGGGCGGGGGATCGCCGTAAAGCAGAAGCTGCGGAAACCGGAGGAAAAATTTCGATAGAAAATTAGTTTCGTTCCAATTACTATTCCTAGTGAAGATGACCTTGTGCGTTACATACCATTCATTGCTTGTCCTTTTCCACGTTGACTGCACGAAGCACGTGTACCTCATTAATTCTTCCCGGGGCGCTTGCTTTTCTCCGAACCTTCCCGCTCGGCAGGCTCTTCCTTCCGCGTTCGTCTCTTCCACCCCTGGATCTCCGATTTTTGTCGTTTCTTTTGTTCCCGGGGCGGAAGGATGCGTCGGTGCAGGAAGTCGCCGCGTTGAACATGTGTGCTGCGAGGGAGGAGAGACAATGGCAAAGAGGGGGATTTTTTTCTGCGCATACTCCGAACGAACCGGATTTCGAGGGTTGCTCGAGAACTCGAGCCCCGGGGTGCTGGCTCTCGGCTCGTTTAACGTCAAACGGCGTTCGCTTTTCCACCGATGGAAAAATAAATGTGACTTTTCCGCTTGCACATTTTCTTCCTCGGCAGATCCAGATCGCCTTCGAACCGAGCCGTCCGCAACGTGGAATCGCTCCGGCCGGAGAGAATGACCGGGGCTCCCTGCACCACCCTCCTCCGTGAGGTCTTCCCTCGAGCTCGCCGTACTATTTTTACTTCCCGCGTTTAAGAATCGCGCATTCCATCCTCGTGATACGTCGTCTTGGTCGGTTGCGCTAAGGTAAAGATGGGCGCCATAAAACCTTTGGTTTTTGAAGGGTATTTCAAGGACAAGGTGATTGTCTTGTTGAGTGCGCCGAAAATCGTAAAATGAATGGGTTGGAATGGCGAATCGCGGCTTCCGAGGCGTTTACTAATTTGTCGCGCAAATATTTTCTGCGTCCGAGACCGTAGGAAGGAGGGTCCGACGAGGTGTTCGTTATTGGTCCGAGGTTCAATTCCCCGTCTCGGACTCCAGAAAAAATATGCAATAGAAACAACATAAGGTCTTGGTCAAGGTTATGCGATGCAAGATGATGGCTCCGCGATTCGCCTTTTTTTTTTTTTTTTTTTTTCCTCGAAATGGAAAATTTCGTTTTTTTTTTCAAAGGAAACGACCCCGCGGACCGTATCGCAAAGCGCGCTTCCGTTGGCGAGTGGCGAGTCGCGAACGGGCGCCGGTTCGTTCGATGGCCGTCCGCCAAATGGAGCTTCTCGAGCGCGCTCTGCCGTGCCAAGGTTCCTGGGGCCGTGCCAAAGTGGCAGCGGCGCTAACCAGCTGAGATGGCGACGAAGTCAAAGAACTCCGCGACGCCGATCTCGGGGACTTTTCCGCGAGCGGGGCTCGAAACTTTCCGCCACGAAAATCGGTGCCGGAGGGAAACGGGAAAGGCAAGCGGCGAACCGCGGCCGTCCTCATCGGTGCGAGGAACTATCCGCGATGCGTCTGCTCGCTTCGCACTCGAGCCCACCGAAGCATAGGTGTCCCTCCTCGGGGCTCTTCCCTCGCTTTTTTCTTACGATTCTCGCTCTATTTTTAGCTCGCCCAACGAAAATATCCACTTTTAATTGGCAGGAAACTCGTCTCGAATGCTAAAGAAGCGGAGGCATTTCCTTCGCTTCCGCCGAGTGGGACGAAGGCATCGGAATGTTCGCCATCCGGACGGACAATCCTCCAGCATGGAAAAGAATTTATTAAATCGTATCTAATTTATTTCAATTACGCGATGTGCATAAGGGCGACTGGCCGTCGTTGCCTGGCACACAGCTGCTCGAGTCGCTCCATCGCAGCGGAGCCAGAAGTTCCAAATGTTCTGGGTGCAGCTCCGACTTCCGGCGTCGCTTCCTCGGTTCCGGGGGAAGAGGAACCGAGGAAGTTTTCGGATTTCGAGGCAGTCGCAAACCGTCGGAGTGCGTCCCGCTTCGGGAGCCGTCGGTGCGAGACGACGGAGCCGAAAAAGCCTCCATTTAACCGTATTGGGGTCACATGGAAATCGGGGCACGTTATCGCACGATGATAGATTTCTCCAGTTTGGGTGCCTGCTTCGTTTTCCAGATGGTCCTTCCGACTGCTGTTTATCATTTGCGCACATGCGCATCTTACGTTGATGTCTCGCACCGGCTCGCTCGATGCCTAAACACAAAGAACCATAATTGGGTACGGCCAACCTATTTTCGTTTTCTCCTTACCGCGTGGCACCTTGGTCTAGGTCGCATCTGCTCGGCGTCGGAAACTCCCCGCGCGTTCCCTCCTTCGGCTTCCCTTCGCTCCCGTTTCCTTTGGCACGCAGAACGCGGAAAGCGTTCGATGGCTCAGTAAATGGGTCGGCTCCCGTTTGCCGGGAAACCGTGGATTTCGGCGAGCGCCGCCAAAAACGCCTTGGGACGGCAACGCATTCCCTCTCTGCGGGCACGGGGCTGCGGCTCCCGGGCATTTCGCGTGGCGCGAGCAACGCCGTTTAAAAGATGCTTCCTTTTGCTTCGCAAACAACCACGCGCTGCCTTCTCCGCCGTTGGTCGGTCTCCTCCGACGTAACAGGCCCGTGCTTCGGCATAACAGTTCTGTCGTAAATGTTAATGCTTTAGCCTTGAGGCACCAAAACTCGCTGTGTGGCGCACCAACGAAAAACTTGTAAATACGGTGCTGTGGAAATAATATGAATATTAATACGGACGAACTCGAAAACCGATGTCTCAAAATCGAGACTGTGTATTAAATTGCGGGGAGCGTTTTTACTTCCATTGCTGTTGTTATCGACCTGCGGAGGAGAGAATCGAAAATTTGGAGAATTTCTCCATTGTACACTATTGGCAGACATTCCTCGTTGGAAGCTCATTCACGAGTCGGAAATCCTGATTTTTTTTTATTTTTTTTTACGTGTTTTCTTGCAGGCCGCCATTCTTCAGCAAACTGCCGAGTACATTTATCAGTTGGAACAAGAAAAGACGCGACTTCTTTCTCAAAACTGCCAGCTAAAGCGACTGGTAAATCAGCAGGACGGGGAAAACGCAACCTCCATCCCGATAGCAGTCGCAAAGAAGAGAAAATTGGAATCTGCGTTTATATGCGAGAGCATAGACGAGGGCATCGGCTCGATGTCTCCGGAACCCGTCATGGGGAACCCCTTAATGACTGCCACGATTGCCAATAACATGGCTTTTGACGGTGAGTTTTGCGAAATCGCGAACGGTGCGACCGTGGGACGTGCCGGAGTTTATGTCCGACCATTTCCAGGTGAACCGGGGAACGAAATGCTAAGGAGGGACATGATCGATTTGAGACTGCAACTGGAACGAGAGAGAAGACTAAGGATGCATCTGGAAGAGAAGGTGAGATGTTTGGAATCGCAAATGTATCCGAACGATAGACTGAGGGAAATGGCTCAACACGTTCAGCTGACTTACCAGTCGCACGAGGTAGGTCTCGTTCGAGGTATCCCTTCTCCCGATCGCGAGGTATTTCTGACGTTCTGACTTTCCCTGTCATTTTCCCCAGGGCATACAGGTGATAGATCACGGGGGAAATCACAACTGCAATCAGCAGGCTTTGATCGAAGAAACTGTCGTCGAGGAGATGGAAGTCCCAATGCCAATTGCCGAATCGGAGGAGATCATTCACTCGCCGGTCAACATGAACGATTTGTTGTCGTCAGCAGTAAGTTTCCGAACGGAGAACTCCTCCGGACATCAAATGGAGCAGCCTTTTTACGAACGATACCTGAACATGGGAATTAAACGTGTCGGTGCTCCGTTTGCTGACTGGAAGAGATGGCGCCGCTTTAACTGCGCCTCGGATCTTTGGATTTTTTGCTTTTGCCCCACCTTATCTGCATGAGCAGATCGGACCTGTTGTGCTGTTTCATAGTTCTGCGTAGATTGCTCTAAGATGCAGTTTCCTTTTTTCAAAAATAGAAGCTACACCGATAAAAATCTCTTTTTTTTTTTAATTTTTTTAAAATTTTTTTCTCATTAATTTCGTATATGTCTTTTATGATGGTGAAAGAACCGCGGCCTGGTCTGGTCTCGTCTCTCTTAAAACAGCAATCTTCAGATTAGGTTTAACATTCGCATAATTTTGATTTCTCCCATTCAGGTCCTGCCTCCGGTTGTTCAGACCCAAACCATATCGACGACTACTTTGGATGAAATATCAACGCATATTCGCTGCAAGAAGGAACCGTTGGAGGATAAGTGCACGATACAGTCTCCGTCTCCGCCGCCCACAAGACTGGTGCTGAGATTGCCGAGCGTGATCGAGGCGGCCATAAAAGCGGAGCCTAAGGTTGAAGTAGAAAGACTGCCAACACAGCTGTCGGGAAACGACACCGTTCCTCCATCAATGTGAGTTTTCCTCAAATTTATCCGGCGAATATTTTTTTTTATGGTTGCAATGTTATTAAAGTGAGGGTCAAATTGCAGAACATCGCGTCAGAGCCTGGAAACTATCGTGGAAGCCATCCGGCATTTGGAGGGTGATCATTTGTTCAACGATATTCCATCCCCTCCTTGTCACAAACTTCAACTACTGGAGGAACCGGTTCAAGAAGTTCCTTTAGCTCTAACCACGAAACACCAAACTCCGCAAAGGTTAATAAAGGTAGAGCCTACGTTTGCATACGAAACAAAAAGTGGTTTGCGTTTGGCAGAACTTTCCCCTAAGAGAAATGCAAAAAATAATACGTTGAAAATGCTTACAGGTCGACATGAATCCATTCTTGAAGTTCCATACCACACAGTCACTCAGCCAAAATTCAGCGCTACAGCAGCAGCGTCCTGGTGTAATCGTCGTAAAACACACGTGATTCGTTGGCCTAATGCGACCAGAAACACTTAAAATCAGAGAACCATTCATTTTCATTCTTGTTTAAACGATTATATAATTCTAGTTCTTCTTTGGTTTCGTTAATCCCGCGATAGTAATATTTTTCTGAAGATATCATGCAACGAGTCAAGAGAGAGAGATAATTTTTATTATAAATCTGTGAAAAATTGCTAGAGGTAGAGAGAAGAGAGCTGTATAAGCCGGCATCCCGAAGACTCTCTCTTTGAAATGAAAAGCCCGGGAAAAGGTTTTTTTGATAATCCTACGTGGATCTGCTATCCGTGGGTATCCCAGTTCACCTTTTTCTGTTATTTTTAATTTGCGCCTTGCTTCGAGTGCTGAAGGCAAAAAACTCCGGGGTGCCAGGCTCGGTGCTACTGCAGCGCCTTAAGAATGCTGGCGCAGTATGCCGTGGATTTACCATCCTTTGAGTCGGTACTTCATTTTCTCCTCAAGCCCTTTGACCATCGTGCCATCACTGGATCAGGAAGAATTAGTAATGACGGAGTATGAAGAGGCGTTCGAGGCTCTCGCAGCGTCTCAAAAATCAGCACAGATTTTAGGTATTTCCCTAGCCGTCTGCGAACAGCCCGCGACGTCGAACGTAGATGCCGTTGTATTTTTCGGCTCCTCAATCTTCATTCCATCGGTTTCATTGTTTTGGTTCCATACCTTGTGATGTTCGGCATGTCCCAACATAAATTTGCTTAAGGTACGTTCGCATATAATTCGCGTAACGCTAACTCGTTCGTCCGAGAATTATGCGATTTTATAAGACTGATGTTATTTTGCTCCTTTTTCAGATCATCTTTCTTCGTGGATGAAGATTCTTCAAAGTGCTGACACGTCCGATACTCCGACCGACGGCACGGGTGACGTCCCCGAGTAAATTAGCATAAGCCAAACAGTCGCTTTGACTTTGTCCTTTGCCCTACTTACTTTCGTTGTTTACCGATTTAAATGTCGCCATCCGCAAATTTTTTTTTTCCACATTCCTGATTACCACGGACTTGTTTGCCCTCCTCGCAGCTTTCAAGAAGGACATCATTATTTTAGCTCTGCCACAGAGCACCGAATATCATTGTCGCAATTCGTAGCACTTTCATTTAAAATATGGTGAAAATCTGTTTCCCTTGATTGGGGGACGTCTGTCTTTGTCGATCTTTTTCCATTTGTCGAACCTTTCTTCCAGTTCTTTTTGATGTCATCCTTTCTTCAGGTTCCACGGCCATTCGTCAGTCTTCGAAAACAGTAATTTCCACAGGTCATCACAGAAGTCGAACAACAAATGAATTTCTCGTCTCTTGTCTGATAATCTTTGATTTAAAAAAAAAAAAAAATTTATTTTTTTTCCTAATAAAAATTTTAACCAAAAAGGCATTTTATTTATCCGAAAAAGTTTTTGACGAAGAACTAGATAAAAATCAAACTTCTTGGGTTGGTTTTTTTTTCCCCCCAACTAAATGTAAATAAATTATGATTAAAGAAAAATTATAAAATGGCGGTGGCTGCTGTTGATGCGTTGTTGCCAACTTGATAATTTGCACGGTGGTTCCTTCGCGGAAAACACCAGAATTTCGTTATCACCCCCAGCGTTGGCAGCTCCCTCCATCATGTTTTCCTCCGCATGTCTTTCTCTGCCATTTAGTAATTTTTCTTTACTCTGATTGAATGTACGCATAAGTTCTGAAGTTCTGAAGCCGAGAAGCTTATTTGGATTTATTCCCTCCGCGGTTTTTCATTGGTCGGTGAATTTGCATCGGCCTCCGTGTCCCGTTTCAAAGGCTCGGTGCCAACATTTGAAGTGCCCTCGAATGACGGTTGGAAAAGGTACCGATCCTTTTGGGGAAAGGGGGGGGGGAATATAAATCCAAATAACTATTATAATCGGCCGTTTTGTATTTTCCTTAATATTAACTTAAGAAGTAATTGTTTGGCTGATATGACTGGTTGATGAAGCACTAAGGCTCCACCCTTTTCGTTTATCCATTCCGATTGTAAATGATTAACTTGATATTTGCAGTTGTGTAGCGTCTGTTTCCTCTTTTGCGAGGCAAGCCTTAGTCAAAACATTCAGTCTCATCGTTTCATTTCATAAAAATAATGTATGAGTTATTTAAAAAAAGAAAAAGTGGGCGCCGCTATTTTTTGGTCTATGAAACTATTATCTTTATACTCTTAAGGTTAATTTGAAATTTGTACACGAAAGCTTATTGGTCTCCCTATCCAATTTTTTTCTCTCATCATAAAACGGCATCGCTTTTGTGTCGGTTACCATTTTACACCAAAAGCACGTATTGTATGACTCGTCAAAACCTAACATTTATGACACTGCTCTGCTGTTTTATATTTATCTTGCATATATTAAGATCTTACACTTTTATATATATATATATATGTATTTTTCTTTTTTTCTTTTTAGTAGATGATTTTGTGGTTTCTGTGTCACGGGATGGCGCGCGTTGAACGTTCCGCGTTAAAAAATCGAATTGGCAGGGAGAAATGGACGTTGATTAGACATTTCTGTTACTGGAGACGAAGAGTGGCCTCCCCGCGAACGTTTCGGAGTGCGGAAAATCTTTTTTTTTACGAACAGAGTGTCTGCGATCGGTCCCTCAACCGAAATCGTTTTGCATTTGCTGTCTTCGGAGCTGTTGGCCGTCTGTAAAATCCGCTGAAACCCTCAAACGCTGAAAGCCTTCTCGAGAGGCACGAGTTTCCCTCGTTTTCACGACGGGCTGCGACTTTTCCAACCGACAAAACGGTTTCATTTTGACATCGTCCGCAAGTCAACGCCCCTCGGCAGTGTCCCGTTTCCTTTTTTGCCGGGACAGTGACCGCATCCTCGCTTTTCGTGGCGCTTCAGAGTTCTGAAAATTTACTTTTGCCATTCACACTAATGGTATCCTCGCTATTTTAAGGGAATCTTGAGCGTTCCGCGAGGTCCCTTCGGTTCTCTCATCCGAAATCGTCCCCGCTATGAAACGGAGAAATCCTCTCGGATTGAGCCCGGGGAAAATCGCTTCGAAATTGCAATTTCATCTTCATGCGCATAATGCAATTTCGGATTGCACGTGTGACTCGCAACGGAACGTCGTTTCGCGCACATTCTGTGGGCATCTTCCTGTCTGCCGGAAGGAAGAGCGTCATCCGGTTCGAGGATGTCTTTCGACTCTCTCTGTCCATCTGCATCCGGTGGACGCAGAGATTGTTCCACAGCCGGATTCTACTTCTCCTTTGGAAAGGCTTTTTCTTTTGCACGGCCGGTGACGACTTCCCTCCTCGTGACACGAAAGCGATGTCGTTGTTTGGAAATTATAACCTATTAGGCGAAGTTAAGATTAGGCTAAATTTGTAAAATGCTGATTTTAAGATTAAAATTAAAATAAAATACAATTTAAAAAAAATATATAAAAATTTAAAAAATAAGAAAAATGAAAACAAAAAGAATCATATTAATAAACTTAGAAAGGTGCAAATTTTTAATGAAGAGCTTTTATAACACGTATACGTATAAAATTCTGTTTTCTTTTTAAGGCATCATCGTCATCGTTATTATTATTATAATTGTCATCATCATTATCATAATTAATAATACTTATGAATTATTCCCTTGTTTCTTGTACTATTTCGATGGAAACTTTTCTGCATAAAAACTCAACTTTTAATGGTTATGTCTAGTTTTATAGTTTATAATAATTTTTTTTTTTTTTTTATTTTTCCGAAAAGTTATGAATAAAAATGGGAGAGGAAAGTTGCGAATGTTGAATCTTCTCCGTTCCAGCGATAGAGGCTGTACCTTGGAGCGGGAGAACGTGACTTCCCGCGGGACTCTGCCGTTATTCCCCCGAGAATGCTGCGTCCCTTTTTGCTCAGGAACACATCGGCATTTTCAAATTCCTCCCCTCACAGGGATCGTCATTTGCCTTTGTTTTCTCTCTCTTTCTCCCTTATCCTCTCTCAAACTGGTTTTTCTGTTGAATGTTTTTGAATTCGCTATTTATTTTTCCTTTGGTTTTTCAGGTAGAATGTTTTCGGTTCGCTCATTCTGACGCTGTTTCGAAACTGTCGCGAGATATCGCGAATTTTTCTCTTGCCGCGCTGATTTACCCATCCTTTTGACAGCAGTCTGATTGATCAGCGGGAACGGGGAGAGCCTCGAAAGCTGTGCGATTTGAGGAAGACCGTTTTGACGCGGCACACAGCAAAAACCGACGATTTTCGAAACATCGATCAATTTGAGTGAACCGTATTTCTTGTATATGATAGTATAGTTGTTGCTTATTAGTAATTATGGATATGCTTAGTATTAAATTTAGAAACAGTAAAATGAAAATGTTTGTTTTATTTGAAAGACAAGTCATCCTTTCCCTTTCCGAAATCTGCCGCCCGAACGGAAGGATGAATGAGGGTTCTCCAGAAGAGGACGGTCTTGCTTTGGACAGTCCGAGAACCGTAATCTGATACTATTCTTGTGACGAGCAATGCGATGTGTCTGTATGGAACGGATCCTTTCGAATCGCCGTCGAGGCATCGTTCTCGTGAGTTTTTCGTTATTCTGCGGCACGGAGCGTGCTCGGTTTGCCCTCCGACAACGAAAATGGGGAACGAAGGCACTTGTCGCGGCAAAATCAGATGATTTACGACGGAGAGCGACCATTAAAAGAGCACGAATGAAATATGGAGGGATAATTTGATGGATCGGACCCCGCGCACGCGGGATTTCTTTAACACGTAGCAGGTTGCTTGTGAAGTGAACATATTCGGATGCCGTGTACGCTTTGGAAAAAAAAACGCGGATGAAAAATTTCCTTGTTCGTTTTTTTTTTTCCGGAACCGCAAAGAAAAATTGAACCATGAAGACGGGAATAGTTTCGACTTCCGCTTTTTCGAGATGCGATAGTCAATCGAGTAATGGCGACAGTTGACACAAATGTGTGGTTCAACATGTCGGGAGATGATAATGTTGCAGTAAATGTAATTATTTCCGTCTGACTAATTATTTATTAGTGGTACTTATTTATTGATAAAATGCCGCATGATCTCTGCTCTTCATTTTCCCGCTTTATTTTGGACTTAATTATATTTTTACTATAGTTTCCTACAGGCCATTTTTAATGACAACTAGGCAAATTTTCGTCAAACGCTTTTTGCGAACATTTCGCCGTTATTTGATGATAATTCAGTAATGCAACATGCAAAACGAATAAGGAAAATGATTTCTTGCCGCTTATATCTGCACTGACATTGAACGTGATAGAATTTAAAAATGGTGATGTAGTTCGATTAATTTTATTAGTAGATGTAAATTTATCTAAAAAAAAACATTTATATATATTGCTTAGATTTGTTTTTCTCTATTTTTATACTTGATTTATCAAACCCAAAACAGGCAAGTTTAAAATTTATTTTATCAAGTCAAGTTTAAAACGCATTTTTATTTGCATAATTTTGGAAGAAATGCTTCATAATTATTATGTACATAAATAAAGGTTCTTTATTAGACAAAGTGAGACCAAAATATTTTAATGTGAGTCATGCTCTTATCACATACACATTAAAGTTATGATGTATTTGAAATAAACACTTGCCTTTTGTCAACATGATTGGATATCAAAATGTTTTGTTAAAAAAAAAGAAAAAATGCCTGAAAGTGCTAACATGAAAAAAAGGTTGCAGAAGTAATGCATTTCAAAGAAAGTTAAAGAAGCATTAGGACTTGACTATAATTTCATACTTCTGGTCAGTTATTGCAATCAGCATTTCAGTTTTGAGCAGTATATTTGCCAACTGTCAAATGCCTGAAAGTTTTTGCTCATGTGATAAGGCAAATGCATGGTTTTTTTTTTTTTTAACAGAGCTATCCTTGCCCATCTTGCTGCAAATTTATTGCTTTGTGTAATCATAAATATTTATGACTTAATAGTTTATTCATGATATTTAGACATCTAAAATGTTTGGTAAATATTTTCAATCTATCAGTATTATGTCTCATTATGATTTTTTTTTTTTTTTTTTTTTTTTTTTACAATTTCAGATTGGAGACTATGACAATGATGTGGAGGGTGATATGAACATTCCATCTGCTAAAAATGCAAAAGACTCAAACCAACCTGAATTAATCACTTTAGATGAGCCCATTAGTGAAACAATAATTAGGGACTTAAAAGCTGTTTGTATTAAATTTAAATATGTGCTGTGTCCAAAGAGGAAGGAGAGTAGACTGTTGCTAAAAGAGTGGGATCTTTGGGGGCCATTGCTATTGTGCACATTTATGGCAGTGTAAGTAGATTCATGTTCAGGCAACTAATGTTGTGGACAAAAAAATTGTGATACATTTGAATGGAAGAAATGTGAATGTTTCTTAAAAGCATTGTTAATTATGGTGTAAATGAATAACACAACAAAATATCTCTAGATCTGGTGCCTGTTAGCATGAAGAGTGCTTTATTCCATGCAAGATTCTGACTGCAGCAGAGGGACCCAATCAGTGAAACATGCATTGTGAATGAACTATTTTCAGCATTATTCTTTAATCAAGACAATGATCATCCGAAAGGGACTGATGCTTGTTTTTAATTTTACTGTTATTCTTTTTTTTTTTTTCCATTGATTATATTGCCTTATTTATAACACCGGCATAGCTTGCTTTATTAAAACTTACAACATCATGTGCTTAACTTTCCCACAGTTTTTGGATTTTCCGTTCATTTATTATTTTACTTACAATTTGCTTGAAATCCGTCAAGTTTATTTAATTGTCTTTTTAAACCAATGTGGCCATTTCTCGCCGGGTCATAAATATGTGAAAATTCACGCTCCCGTCACGGAGACGCATGCCCCCCTCTTGATTTTTCTGAAAATTTCATTTTATTTGTCAATTTTTAACTTTTTTTCTTTTTTTTTTTTTTAATTTACAAAGACTACCGTTGTTGCAGTATTTCCGGTTCATGCGTGAATCAGAACTGCAGCTTGACGAGTAATGTTGCCGATGTTTGAAATGAAAGAGGGTGCAAAGGTTTGCACAATGGCTAAAAACTTTAATTTTATCTTGGGTTAAAGTTTACTTGAAATTATTGGGGGGAGGGCGGAGATTTGAAAAATTTTCCGTTCCGATCATGGACCGTTATTAGGGCGCTTACTTCGATAAAAAGGAATTGCGAAGCGAATGGATGAAAGTTTCCTTTGGGGGTGACCGCGAGCCCAAAGGAAAATTGAGTCTCATAATGAAATGTGGTAATTGATTTGCAGGGCTTTGCAAGGATCCAGCGACGAATCCTCCAACGATGGGGGCCCCGAATTCGCGGAGGTGTTCGCCATTGTCTGGGTCGGTGCCATGGTGGTCACCCTTAACTCTAAGCTGCTCGGTGGCAACATGTAAGCCGCAGCCGACCAAGGCATGGGATGAAGATGATACCCGGTTGCATATTGAGCCTCACTTTTCTGGTGCTGTTCCCGTTCCAGGTCCTTTTTCCAGAGTGTGTGTGTGTTAGGATATTGCTTATTGGCTCCCGCAATCGCTCTCGGATTGTGCAGGGCCGTTCTCCTGGTGGGGAGATCCACCTCGCTCTTTGTATTGCGCCTTATTATTGGAATTGCTGCTTTCCTGTGGTCCACTGCCTCCTGCATGATATTTCTCGGGGAGAGTCAGGCACAAGGGCGGAAAATCCTCGCCGGATATCCGGTTTGTTTGTTCTATGCTGTGATCTCGTGGTTGGTGGTGTCGCATACAGAGTGAACTTCGAGAAGAATTTTTTTTTTTTTTTTTTTTTACACATAAACCAAATTCATATTTCTATTTCTTGTAATTGTTAATTAAATAAACCGAATATTTTGTATTTATATTGTAAATATTGTAGATGTATATAAAAAAAATTATCCAGTTTGGTAAATACATTTTTAAAAATATTTTCTGTTTTTGGCAAATTTTTGTAGGACCTTCCAATTTTTTCTACGTTTGGATTGGTGGCAGAGGAAATTGAAATTGTTCCACCAAGAGTCTAGGATGCAAATTATGAAAGCCCGAGAAAAAGGTATTCGGAGGAGGCGAATGATTCAGATGGAAAATAAATTATTTCAGTAGGTGCAAATGGAATGCGGGTAAGAAAACTGCGATTTTGAAAGCGCAAAATAAATGGAAGTTGAATTACTTTTCTCTTTAGATAAAGAAAACGAATCATTTTCGCTTGAGGTCACCGTTTAGTAATGGCCGTTGCAGCGCGACTTTCAGATACATCACCGATGATGTCATCGATGACATCAACCAATCGAAATCTTGCGAAATGTGACGCAATTTCGGATGTCGCAACTTCCTGGAAATTTATTCGACCAATTACGGGAATTAATGTTCAGTTCCTGGAAATTAATACTGAATCTCTCCTCCCCCTCTCCTTTAACGACCTCATTCAATTAAAATAAACGTGATTGAGTAGGATTTGTGAGCGCCCTGCCAAATGTGAAAAAGGCAAATGTTGATTGTCTCGCGGTGAGGGTAACGAAAAATTTCAGGTCAGTCGCTTCGAACTTCATCGCTTGGCGTAATTTCATAAGAAAGACCCGATCTGCGAATCAAGGTTAGAAAATTTCTCGTTCGTGCTTTTTCTCCATTTCCGCAATTTGCAATGGCGGCATCTTCGCGCCCTGCGCCTTAATTTCGAAATAGACACTTCAACGAGAAAAGGCGAACTTGACTTGGCCGCGCTTTATAGAAGCAAACCAAAGCTTTAAACGAATCCGCACCTTTTCGAAACTTAACGCAAAAAAAAGGGATAAGGGTGAAAATTTTTGATTTCGTAACATGCGTAACAAAATGGCGTCCTGCACCTGAGGCGGAAAAGAGATCCGCCTTAAATTCCGGCAAAATGGATTTTACTGCGATACCTCAGAAAAGGGAAAGGCTGCAAAAGCATGGCCAAATGTGTAAACGTAAGCCCGACGCAAACAAAAAAATTAATTTTTCCCAATAGCTTCAGCTAGAGAAACATAATTTCCACATTTCCAAGATATGTTTGAAAGAAAATTTTTTTGCACTCTCATCCCTAGCTCTTTTTCGAATTTAATGTTCGCTCAGTTGTCTTACATCGTGCAGTTACCCGTGGCTCGTTGAGGGGATGTCAAGAACGTTCTTTTGACCAAAATGCGAGCACTGAAACGATCCTTGCATTGATTGTCTCAAAGTGGAAGACCAAAGAAGGCGAATTTATCCAAATAATGAATTTCACCGCAAAGGGATCAAACTTGAAGCAAACTTGCCGAATTCGATTTCACCCAACTTGATCATGTAGCGTTTGTTTTTCCCCTTAACGCATCAACTTAATCAAGTTTACATTCAAATTCCTTACAGTTCAGATGTAACTTTCCATTTGCCAAAATCAAATTTCGAAATGCAGGGCCCAATTGTTCTGACTTTCATTAGTAACTGCTTTCTGAAAATTCTAATTTCCCATATTTCTTAAAAATTAATCTCTTTCAAAATCACACATATATGATAATAGTGAAAATTTAATTATATCTCAACTTATTATTATTATTATTATTATTATTATAATTTATTTTTTTTTTTATAAGAGCGCTCCAAATTACGTTCTTCATGTGGTTTGTCAT
Organism: Ricinus marginatus; assembly: GCA_028565995.1. Lineage (NCBI taxonomy): Eukaryota > Metazoa > Arthropoda > Insecta > Psocodea > Ricinidae > Ricinus > Ricinus marginatus. Next base: position 3,301,698 of record JAOWBB010000011.1, on the reverse strand, counting down.
AAGTGAAAAATTTCATGTGATCCAGAGCTAATAACCACATCCATAATCCCAAAGCAATTCATCACCGAGTTCACTACTCTTCAATGCAGAATCAAAAGCATGGAATCTTTGAATGCAAACAAATAAAATTACAGGTAAATTAAATCATTGTATATTAACTAAAAGATTCGATTCACTGAATCAAATTACAAGATTTAAATGCCTTTAAACTGCTTAAACATTTAAAATTGAATCATTTGTCCTTTTCTCTTTTTGTCTCCACCAAGTTCAAAATGTTTACATCTTTTGAGTGGAACCTGTTTTCTAAATTTACAATCTGCGCATTCCATACGGAGTACTATCTTCTTTGTCGTTTTCGCCTGAAAAAATGAAAAGCGTCGCTTGAGGGTGCGCAATAAAATTTGTTGTCATCACAGTTATGAATTCCGACATTTAATGGTAACCTCAACTTGTTAGGAATTTTTACCTTTTTTCTGAATATGGGCTTAGTTTGACCGCCGTAACCTTTTTGCTTCCTGTCGTACCTTCTCCTACCTTGAGCAGCCTTCCTTTCCTTTGACTTTTTATATTGGGTCACCTTGTGGTTTTTGTGTTTTTTGCATTTCTTGCAAAAAGTTCTACGTACTTTTGGTACATTCACCTAATGACACATAAATAAGACTCCGATTAAAAAAAAAAAAAAAAAATTTGTTTACAATATATTTAAAAAAATTACAAATTAATTGCTTATAATGCGTTTACTCATCATTAAATTCGAAATAAATAACACGAGGATGTTCTGGGATTAAATTTAATAACAATTCCACTCACCATCTTCAGATGTCAAAAGACCTCGTATGGTAGTACGTCACAGAAAAAAACCGGATAGTTCAAATTTGAAATTTGCCTAAACTCATAGAATCGCAGGTTAAGGGAAATTGCGAAAATGACAATTGATGAAAATGACGTGAAATTATTTCAATATTATAACTACGTTTGATGAAGCTTTCATTAATTGCATGGGATTTTAAATTCTCCGTTTTGAAACTAAATTTACGGTTTACGGATAAACACGGTTTTGCTTCTCCGAGCTATGGGTGAGGGAAGTGACGTAGTTCGGCAAGTAAGCGGAAATACGTAAGTACTTGAACCCAGACTCTTACGGATCGAGAACTCTCGACTTCTGCACAGATAAAATTCTAGTTCTTTGCATTGCTTTGTCAGTCGTTCGTTAAGCAAGTGTTTAGACGAGTAATTTTTATTTTTTTTATGTGAAAAAATTTGACGCTATTTTGCTTTTATTTTAAGCACAGTAATCGTATACGCTATAGTAAAATCTTATATATTGAACTCGAAGCCCGCGCCATCTTCTATTTTAAACAAAGTCGGTTGGAATCTCTATTCGGGTCTTCTGTGATTTTCATTTATAAAAATGAGTTCTAAAGATAGTAAAGGTGAAGTTGCAGTAGATAAAGTTACAGAAAACAATGAGAAAACAACGGCTGATGGTAAAAGTGAAATAAAAGGCACTAAAAGGCCGGCAGAGGTGAGTTGATAATTTGGCATCATAACACTCGTGCATGGCATTCATCGAAACATATAGCTTAGGATAATACGTTTGCAGATATATTAAGTTTGCATATCATATTAACATTTATATAACCATGATTTCGTTTTTTATCCTAAAGCAGGCCTGTAATAATCTAACTTAATTATTTTACGGCAGTGATCAATAGATATTTCTAAATGTCGCCATGTGAATACCGGCGTTTTCTGGTTCCTTCTCTTGAAATCCTGTTACATCGATCATTATTTAGTCGATTTTAGTAATGCTTCTTCATGCTTCAGTATATTTTTGAGTAAAGATTCCTTTTAGTATTTGACGTTTATGATGTGCAATAATGGCGAAAATTACCTTTCCCGCGCATTTTTCCGGCTAAAAAGGGGATGACCTTGGGTTAATCGTGTATTCCATGGCGTCAATGTTGAATGAGAAGTACATACTTCTGAGGATGGACCTTTGGTGGGAATTATGAAATCGATATTGTCAATTTGGGATTTTGAAAAATATGTTAACAACGAGTCTCTGGTTTTTAATGTTACGATTTTATTTTGCATGACAGTTTCTCCAAAAACAACATGGCTACCGGGCAAGTTGCAAAGATGGCGCGAGTTGTAGGTTATAGGCTAATGAACGGTATCACTAGCTCAACTGCATAGAACTTATTATTTATTTAATGATTTGTAATAATAAATTTTAGCATTATTTTTTACATTGACGAGTTTTTTGAGTCTTTTGGATTTAATAAAGGTCACTTGAAATAACTATGTTTTCACGCTTAGCAAACATTTACAATTCATCGTTTTATGTTAAATTGGAAATTATGTAAGCCAATAAGAACTTAGAACAAATAAAGAAAAAATTGAATATGCAAAAGATTTAGCATTTAGTAGAGTTAAAATTATTCAATGAAATCACAGATATTTGGCAAAGTGTTTTTAAAGATAGTTGAGGCTAATTCAAGATGCATTATATATTAGAAAATAATAACATAATACTTCAATTTCCAAATAACTAATTTAATAGTGTTGTTGTTGACCACTTTTAATTTTTGCCTTGAATAAATCTGATAGGATAAAATTATTAGTTACTTTGACAAAATATTTATTTTGTATAAATGATAATTTTACTTTTACAGGATAAAAATGAAGAGGTGAAAAAACAAAAAAAAGAAGAAAATGGAGAGGAAGAGGATGTTGAGGATGATGAAGATGTTGAGGGTGAGGAAGAGGAGGAGGAGGATGATTTAGCAGAAGGGGAAGATGAAGACCTAGAAGAAGGCGAAGGTAAAATAATTTTTTTTACAAAAATGCAGAATTAAATTTTTGAAAATCTGACTTCACTATTCTGGCATGAATGTTGAGGCAGATATTTTACATTAATAATGAAATTTGCATTGTATTTTTTTTCTTTTTTTTCCTGCAGAGGAGGAAGATGATGAAGGTGAAGGTGATGGAGATGGAGAAGGAGAGGATGATGAGGATGATGCATAATAAATTAATAAGGGATGAGTGATAAGTGAGGTGAATAATAAACTCAAACACTGGTCTTGCACATGCAATTTAAGAACTTTTAATTTGAATGCAGTATGTATTACTATCAATTCAGAGTGTCAAGAAAAGTATCTTAATCTAAATAAGTTCATTTTGTTCTGAGGTCATATGTATAATGATGTCAGCTATTGAAATGTTTCATGAACATTTGTATTCTGTAATTATTTATTTTTCAATGCTAAACCCCAACCAGCAATCTTTTTATTTTAAAACAGTGTTAAACTTGATAATTTGCAATTCCAGTGTTAAATTTTGAATAAACAGGTACGAGTGTAGATTTAATATGAACTCAGCTCATCCTGTCATTTTGTAAAAAAAAATTTTAAAAAAATTAAAAAAAAATTAAAAATTTTGAAAATGGAATGAAATAAAAAAAAAAACACAGGATATTAAAATGTCAAAAACAAAATGAAAAACAAACATAATTAAGGGCAGGTTGGATTTGGCAAGTGAAGCTATATTCCATTCTGTTTTACATAGAACTCTGTCAGAAGTTTATCAAAATAAATTTTATCTGATAGAAATGAAAAATAAATAGTATAGAATTCTAATTGCTGAGAGCATGGAACAAAAGCAGTTGGTTTAGCCACCAAATAAAATGGTATAGAACTAATTTCTGCAGACAAATTTTATTTTGATGACAGTTAACGCTAATTTTTTTGTAATTATAACTTTTTTAAGCTTAAATGGATTCAGTTTTTAATTCAAAGATCTTGGTAACATTCTGTATGTTTTACAGTTCAGTACTTATGTATTTGGTATATTGTCTTTATAGGTGATATATGACTTTTAAAAAGTGACTATCATAAACTAGCCAGAGAAAGTTTTTCTTTTTTTTTCCTTTTTTTAAATTTTATGTTGTGGAATCTAATGTTTCCTGGAGAAAATTAATTTTTGTTTTTGTGAACCCAGATTACGTTATTATTGGAATTAATATTAACAAACGATGTAGCATTAATTCCCATTTGAGCTTAACTTTATATCCATAATTGTAGATTCAAGTATGTTAATGTAAGGAGTGTGCCCGATTTTGAAAATTTTTAATATTTACGAGCGTTAATATTTGAAGTCAGATTATTAACGTTATGTTAATCTGTTTAAAGTTAAATCTTAACTTGCTACTTTTTTTCGGCGTCATGAGATAGTCAAAAATTTATATTTCCTGTAAAAGAATTCGGTTTTTAGAACATTTTTTTCATTATTTTTAATTGCTAAACAATTTTTTTTTTTTAATCAAAGTTTAATTTTTTATAAAACATATAGATTGCTTTCAGGATCAGAGTTACAAGTGCTAAATGGATACATAAATAGGCACTTTTTAATTTTATTTTTTAATTTTTTTTATTTTTAAATAAAAGTAAAAGAAAGAGAAATTGCTTTGAGACATTCCTCTTATAACAGTTTTTTATACTTGTAAAAGGTTAAGTGGGTGTTGGTGGTAAATAATGACGCTGGTACGCTTCTTGATGGGGAAATTTGAATAAGAGGGGAAAGTACCTGAAATGAAAATTCATCAAATCACGAATTTGATTTTTATAATTTATTTTTCGAATATTTACCTCATAATTCGGACAATAGTGTTCATTTAGCCCGTTTACAAGCTTCACAATAAAATGGTTCGATTTAGAGATCTCAATTTTTTTTTCTTTTTTGCGGGGAGTAAAACCGAGAAGCCTCCCTCTTAATGTATAGTCTTTTTTTTTTTTTTTTCTTAAACATGAACAGTGTTTTATGTTTAATTTTTTGGTACTTCGTAATTAGGTTAGTAATTTAAAAATAAGTTAACACTGCTGAAATAGTTCTATGGGCAAAAATTGAAATTTCGTTCAAAGAAAAAAAGTGTGAATGGTAGTTTAATTTTTTTCCTTAATATTTTTTTTCTTGTGAAAATAACTTGAATTCGAAAGAGGTTAATTCTCCAAGCACGTAGCAAAGGAGTAGACCACACGCTCTTCGAAGCCGCTTGCCCGAAATGTCCGGATGAAATGGTTCGAGCAGACGATTTTAAATGACGGATCAGTTGGAACGAGCGAAATCACAAACCGGAAGTGCCCCTCGGAAAATGGGATGCGAAAGTTGGTCCTTCGAAAGCAAAAAAGCGCTTTGCCGAAGCGAAAGCCTTTCGGCGTTCATCTCGGATAAATCTCTTTCGGGTTGAAAGCTATGTCTAACAGTTCCTCTATTTAAGAAAAAAAAATTGTCATTTTGAGGTGGAAACAAGCTTTCAGATCCCTTTTCCCGTCGCACCGTAGCGAAATTTAAAATGTTGAAAGTAACTTTTTAAATATAAAACAAAACCGCCAAATTAGAATTTTCTTTACATATATATTTAAAAAACAAAAAAACACCACAGTTGTACATAATTCTTAAGTCTGACATGGAATTTCAATTCTGGGTTTTCTCTTAAAGATGACGTTCAATTTTTTTTGTAAATGAATGAATGAACGAATGAATGAATGAATGAATTTGAGTTTTTATGTGTAATAGTTAATAAATGACTGCATTTTCTTACAATTTTATTTATTTATGATTTCTGATTTTTTGTTTTCTTTTGAACCGGAACTTGCGTCCGTTAAAACTGCAACTGTTCATGAGCGTCGCCGCAGCAGGCGGTGCCGGCGTTCGGAGAGAACATTTGCGGTTTTAAGTTACGTTTCCTGAATGATCCTTCCGGACCCGACCCGGTCGCCCGCGGGGGAGTTCGCTGCGGGTGGAACGCGCGCGATGCCTCCGCGTTCCTTTTCCCTCTTCCGGCGGGGAAGCAGGTGACGAGGCCTGCTGCCGAAGTGTCCGCAGCGCACCTTCTCGAGCTTCGCTGCTGAAGCCGGCAACGAGGCGAAGTGCTCTCTCGGAGCGCGATTTCCGCTGCGGCGTTGCCAAACCCACGCGTCGATGAAAGGAACTTTCGTCGGCATCGCCCCGTGATTTTGCGGGGCTGCGACGTCGACGAAAGACGAACCCGAGCCCTCCGGTCGAGCACCGGGCCAGATAACGAGCTGCCGCTTTGCGGAAAACGCGCGCAAGGGAACGTGTCGCACGAGCTCGCATCGATCGTCACGCGGGGCAGAGCGTCGCGAAACGGAACGAAATAATTCGCTGCCGTCCAACGAGGATGAGTCACGCGGCATTAATAGAAAGGTCGAAGCGTTCGCTCGAGCGAGCGTCGCACCCCGAGCGAATGCAAATTCCCCGCACGGCGTTCGGCGAAGGGAATTGCGTCGAGCCTTCGGCGTTCGCACGCTCGAGGGGCTCGGGCATTTCCCTCCCACGACGATTTGCGAACCGGAAAACGGTTTTTTTTTTCCAGAGCGAATTCGAACCTTGGGAGGAGTTCAATTGACTCGCAACGTAATTACGTCACGCATCCAATTTTCGGTCGACTCCGGCGATTCGGACTCGCAATTTCGGTGCGAATTAATTTAAAAATGAAATTTCACACGTAACAAAACAAAATTCCACGGCCTCCGAGAAATGGAAGCGAACTTTGCCTTACGAACGAGCTACTTCCACGGCAAATTTTGCCGGAAAGACGTTGCTGCGGAGCTCGTTCGTTGACCCTCCGCCAGGTGGGACTGAGGGACGGTTCCCAACCTTATGGATCGCCGCCGCCGCCCGACCGTGAAAAGCCCGAGAACGAACCGTGGCAGAGTCGATGCGCTTCGCCCTCGGACGCTCGAGATTATTTGCCACGCCACCCGTGAATGGCTCGAAGGAGAATTTTGGATTTTTCTCAAACGATGCGAGGGAAATTTCGGAGCCTTCTCAGCCGCGCTAGAACGTCGGACGCCGCGGACAGGATTACAATTATATACATATATTTTTTTTTTATTAGACTTGTTTTTCTATAAATAAAATGTCGCATCTTCGATGGAGCAGACCGCGTCTGCACGGATCCACGATCGAGCCGTGTTCGTGCGCGATGCAAAGTAGTTTTCTTCACTTTTCTCTTATCCAGCTGATTCTGCTGCCACGTTGATGGAAATTCCAACTCATCGCCCGTGGGGATCACCGCCGTCGGAAACGCACTGAACGAACGTCGGAACGGACGCGAACGGAACCCGTCAAGCTGAAAGGCGGAAACGGAACCTGAGGTTCGTCGTCAAACTCCGGGACCCCGGAAGTCACCCCGCGGGATCGGTCCGGGGGGCGAAGTGTCCCGAGCGGGACGCACCGCGGCGCGACAGCGGTCACTCGAGCAAGGCGTACCTGGGTTTTCTGCCGCCCTCACTTGGCGACGGCAGATCGATCGAACAACTGAATTTCTTGGCCTTTCCTCGCTTCGCTGTTCCACATCTTCATCAGCTCGAGAATATTTTGAGTTCCCGTCTGTCCCTCGCATTTCGATTCTCCCTAAAAAATATCGTTATTTTTACCAACGTCCTTCTCTCGTGTTGCGGTCTGAAGGGGAATCGAGTTGGCCGTGGGTTTCCGGCCTCGCGGATGAGGAGGAAGGTGAAGAAGCTGCGCGAATGTGTCGGTGCGCGTGTTTCCGGAATGTGGACGTGGCCGGGTCGAACGGAAATGCGGGCGGTGTGGTTCGGTGGTCTGAGTGTTTCTGAATGGCGTGTCTCGTGGAGGCAACAGACGAAGAGCGGACGAAGGCGATTAAAGTGCTTTTACTTTTATCCAGGGATGATTCAGTATTTCCGCTGCCGTTATCCGGAAGGCCGGGTTCTTGTGCAGCATTTTTCGAATCAAATGAACTGCCGATCTGCTGATGTTCTCCCACTGCCAGCCTGAAATCGGAAACGGGCTCGTGAGACGCGCTTCCTGCCTCATTTTGCCGCCGCACGTGGAGCGCGACCGGGTCACCTGAAAAATTCGGTTCTTCCGTCAGGATTAACCGGCAGAGCTCTTGCTCGCACTGATTTTCCGAGTAAAACGGCCAGAGGCCGCAGAGCAGGAGGTAGTCGAGGACGCCTATGCTCCAGACGTCGCACTGCTGGCTGTAGGGTCTGCTTTCGATGATTTCCGGAGCCATGTATTGCAGGGAGCCGCAGCAGTCGTAGAACATTCCGTTCTCCATTCCGTTCGACTTCACCGCCGACAGCCCGAAGTCCGTCAGCTTTATGTAGAGGTGGTCGCCGGGGTCGTTCGGGTTGGTTCCCATGAGTATGTTCTCCAGCTTGATGTCCCGGTGGACGATGTCTGAAACGGGATACGCATCGGTCTGTACTCTGTTTGGGGGCCACCCTTTGCGCTTGCGAAAGACCGTCAGATCTCACCGCTCTTGTGCAGGTACGCAACGGCGTCGGACAGCCTTCTGACGACCAAGCGAGTTTCGTCTTCCGAAAGGTGCTTCTCCTTAATGAACACGTCGTACAGTTCACCGTTGCACCTTTCCATGACGAGAAAGTACTTGTTCGGAGTCTCGAACAGTTGTTCCAGGTGTATGATGTGATCGTGGCGAACGCTTTTCAGTATGTTGATCTCCCGCTGCAGTTGCTGCAACCTGCGAGTGTCGCGATTGGAATGCGCCGACGTTCGCCTCGGAACCTTTCCGGGTCTCCGGCGACGGCGTCTCTTGACTTACCTGCTTTGGCCGGCTTTCGATTTGTTCATTATTTTAATTGCCCACGATTTTCTGTTCTGCTTCTTGAAAGCTTCGTGCACGACTCCGAAACACCCCTGACCTATCACCTTGCCCACGTCGTAGTGTTTCAACAGTTCCTCCGACTTGCACAGCTTCAGCGTCGTCAGGTTCCGCACTTTTAATTTCGCGCTCGGATTAATCTGAACGGACGAGAATTAGTTTGAGTGGACCGCCGCAGCGCCGAGGAAAAGTCGAGGGCAGAGGAAGAGGACCGTCTGTCTGCAGGAAGGTTTCGCGCCGGAACTGTCGCCGCTTCGAAATCGCTGCAAAAGCGATCTTTTCGCGAGAGTCGTCAGACTGCTTAACCGTCGGAAGTAAAAGCAAGTGAAAAATGTGGCTGGTGCCACGACCGCAGCACCTCGCCGCGCCCGTCGTCCGTTTCTCCTCGGGCCTCTGCCGAGAGATCTTTCTCATCCGCTCGACGTGACGGTCCGCCTCGCCCGCTCTGACCCAAATCCCACGGGATGTACTCACGGTAACCGAACTGTCGTGGACGGAGCTGATGCCGTCGCGATTGCATCTCGAATTCATTTTATCTCCCAAGAGTTTTAATACGACCAATTTTCTCTGCCGGATTTTCTAAGCTACCTGCGCAGAAAACAATACAGATTTCGTTTAATTACCCTCCCCCACGTCACAGTTGAGGTGCGTGCCACCCGCGAACGAAGCCGGGCGGACGCGTCACCCTCCGGCAGGAGCACCGGCGGCAGTGTTCCTCGGCTTCCCCCGGCGGACCCGCGGCCGGCAGCACTGCCGGGATGCCGAAAGGTTCGCCTTCGCCCTGAAGGAATCGATCGAGAATCCTTTTTCCCGTTCCTCTTTTTCCCTTTCTCGTAAATCCTACCGCAGACCTCTCGGGGTGGTTTACGAACCTGCTCGCTGAACACGGCAATAGCAAAACGCCCCACTCGGGAAAATGCAATCGACGGTTCTTGTTTTGTTTATACTGGCAGACCGAAGATGTCGCCCGATTTCTGCTTCCACGTTTTAAACGTGGTTTCCCTCGAAATTTTCGGAGCTCCGACAGATCGGCACCGGAAAGGGGAAATGCGGGGAAGGGGAGGGGGGGAAAAAGGTTGGCACACTGCGCTCGCGGCAGCGGTGTCGTCATCTATTCGGTTGGCGTATCATACGCGAAAACGGCTTCGCCAGTGCATACAACATAATTTAACAATTTTATTTTTCAAATTTCAATGGTTAACGAATAAGCTGCTACAATTTGAGGCAATCACGATCTCAAAGTTTGTTTTCCGGCGAGATTTTGCGTTTGCATCGGGATCGGTTGCCCCGTGTGGAAAATTTACAAAAAAAGCAAAAACATTTGACACAAAAACAATGAACATAAATAATTTAAGCGTTTTCGGCCCGGGTCGCGACAACTAGCTGGACCTGACGTTTGCCAGTCTTTGCCTCATCTTATCCTTCAGTCCTCCTGCTTTCATCGGCTTTATCTCCTGTTTCCTGTCGTCCTGCTTCTTCTTGAACTCCTGCATTCTGGAAAAGCAAGAAAACCGTTAATTCCGTTCCCGCGAAGCCTCCCCGCGGGAGTTTCCCGGGCACCTCTGTCGGGAATCCGTCGCAAAAACTCACTTTTCCTTTATTAGTCTCTGCTGTTCCTTCTTCCAGATGTCCTTAAAATCCTTAGAAAAAGGAGCCCATATTTCGAAAAACTCCTTCACCTCGAACTCGGTTTTGGGCTTGTAATGGTAGTACCTCATCGTTGCTTTGAACCTGAAAGAAAGAAAAAGTAAAAAAACATTTGGATCTGCGGTGCGAAGCAGTGCTGCTGCCACACTTCGGGGTACTTAAGGTTGCCGAGACGTACTTCATCTGGCACTCCTCGAGGTTCTCGAATTCCCCGAGGATTTGCTTCTGCGCTGCGGTTATGAACAGGTTCATCTTGTCCCGAAAAGGCTGCACGTTGTCCTCGCTGGAAGCATTTATCACCTTCTGCGTTTTCCTCTCGCACACCTCCAGTTCTTTCTCCAGCTGCTGCAGGTCCGCCTTTATTTCGTCGAAGTTAACCGCCGCGGCCCGGTTAATGTCTCCGGGTTCCGGCACCGGAAGGGCCAGATCCGTGTTCAGGGGATCGTCGCACCGCTTCATGTAGGTCCGCACTATGAAGTGAAGGAGAGTGACCGAACTGTCCTTACTTTTGACGTCCCTCAGTTTGGGCAGTATCTCGATTCCGAAACCGTCAGCTTGCCCCCTCGTGAGGTTGCCCCCGTTCATGTAGTTCCCCAGTGCGAGTATGATGGCCATGACCGTTTTAACGCTCTCCGCGTTCAGAAGCATCTCGCACGTGGATTTTATGTTGTTCAGCTTGCTTTCGATGGTGCTGATGTTGTCCTCGTATTCGGACTGGAACATGAAGCAGGCGATTCTCTCGGCGAAGTTCGGAATCTCTGCCAGATCCAGCAGGAACTGCTCCGGTTTGTCCAGCGGCACGGAGGGATTCAGCGTCAGATGCGACCGGATTTGAGACAGCTCCTCGTCGGTGGCCCTCTGGGAAATGGAAATAGTTTCGTGAGACGGGAAGTGTCGGGTCGGAGGAAGCCTCGGCGTCTCCGGCATCGGTCATCTCACCATCTCGTAGATCTGCTGCATGGCCTCCAGGTTCACGACGGAAGTGTCGAAGTTGTAAATGGCATTCTCTATCTCGGAAAAATCGACGTGCAAGCTGGAAGAGAGGATCCCGACGTTCTGCGATCTTTTGCTGTCGAGGATTTTCGCCGCCTGCTGCTTCGACGGTGCCTCCGTCTTCTTCTTTGTCGGCTTCCTGGTGACGACTTGCCTGGAGAACAGCTCGTTAAACTCGGAGTAGTCCTCGATCTTGGCTTCTTCCAGTTTTTCCCACAGCGCTTCCGTAGGTGTTCCGGACGGGGAACTGCAGCAAGAGAAAGCGGCCGTGGTCAACAATCGGGTTGGGTCGCTCTCGAACGTGAAAACCGTATTAAGGTATTCAAAGACGGAAATCTGGTGCGCGATGTCACGAAAACCTTTGGAAATTAAGAATCGCACGGAGCTTTCATTTTGCTGTTCCAACAGCACTTTTTCTGCAGACGAAATGGAGCTCTTACGAGACGCCGCGGGGAAGTTCGAAGGTCCGTCTCGAACTGGCTTGGCCGATGTCGTCATCCGTAAAGCTCGCGGTTTCCGCAACTGCACCGCCGTCCCTCGACGGCACATAACCCCGACGTGTCAGGTCCATAACCTAACCACATCGGGAGTTCTTGCAATTCCTGCAGACCCCGTTCGCTCCGCTTTCCGATAACGACATCGCCATTTCGGTTACCTGACAATCTCGCTTCGAGAGGACCCGGCGGTCAGTGTTTTTTTACCGGTCGTCTGCTGCTGGCACGGACGGTCGCGTCTCCTCACCTGGCATCCCGAGAAGCCGCAGCCGACACGGGAACTATTATCCTCGACCAGTAGAGGGGTTTCATCGGCACCGCTGGATTCACGGGCTGTTTCCTCAGCTCTGCACGACAAACAACATTTTTAGCGTTAGATTCCTGCGAATGGAAGGCTAAGACATTTGGACGAGCCTCCGTCCTGACCGCGGACCACGGCCAAGACGAGACCCCATATTAATCCAACCAAATGAGGAAACTTTGTTAACGGCAGAGTAGAGTTGCGAATCAAACCACCGCAGCACCTTCGACGTCGTTTCTCTGCCGCGAGTCGCCGCATAACTTGCACCGTCGACAGAGCGTTCATGAAAACGGGGCAAAAGGGACGTCCCGCGTACGAGGAGGCGTCGAGGCGCCGCAGTCGCCAAAGTAACAGATTAGAGGAAGAAAGTCGAAGAGGATGAGAAATCAGCGCGAACGTGAGATCGAGAGAGAGAGAAAATAGATTGAGGCGTACTTACCGGCGTCCATTTTCGGTAATGCAACATCAATGTTGAATTAGTGAATTACCCGCCCTTACCTGGGATTGGGAGACCACAAGCACCAGAGACCTCTACCGGAAAGAGAAATCAGAGGAAACAGTAAGAGGACACCGTGAATCGTGGACGGAAATCGACTGCAGCGGGTTCCGTTCACCCTGTGCAGTCGATTTGTCAGAGCCGAGGATTAAGCCACGGCTTAGACCGCGCCCGCTTGCACGTTCGTCTGGGGAGCCCTCGAACCCGTCGGAGACTCCCAAACCGCACTCCGAGCCATGACTTAATCCGAAAGCAAAATAAAATAGAAACACGACTGGGAGCGACTTCCACGTGCGCGCTGTCGTCCCCGCACCCGTTTCCAGAAGACGGCACGTGGAAGTCTCGAGGGGGTATCGATTTAAGGGAGACTGAACGGAAGGGCAGTTCGTCACGACAGTGACGCAATACGTACCGGCACGCTGAGCGTTCCAGCCGCCGACCGGAGGTGCAGGAAAAGGCATCGGTGACGTCCCCGTGGGAGGCGGGGGAGGGGGAGGAGCGCCCGGTCCGAGAGGCGGAGGCGGAGGAGGGGGAATGCCGAGTCCTGCGAGGGGAGGCACTTGGGCTAGTTGCGGGGGTGGAGGAGGAGGCGGTAACGTCCCGCTTCCCGGCAGAGGAGGCGGAGGGGGGATTCCGGAATTCGTCTGCGGGGCGGAAAAGGAAGGAAGTGAAGGAGGGGGAAGGTCTGGGGGAGGGGCTCGGGACAGGAGCGTATCACAGCCGTTGGGCATTGGTGGAGGAGGGGGAGGGGGAGGGGGAGGGGGAGGAGGTGGAGCGGGGCCTCCCTCTTGAGAACTCTGCAGCGCGCCGAGCGGATTTTGCTCCGGTCCCGCACCGTTCGCCACACTCCCGTTTTCGGTAACTTGCTGTCGTTTCTTATTTACAGTGTTTGTCACAACTTCTTCAGGTACATCGTCTGCTGCGGAGGTCACTTCCGGTTTTGCTTCGCCGCTGCTTTCGCCGTCCCTCTCCTTGCACGCTTTCGGTTCCACTTCCGGCGTCCTTTTGCCCTTCGGCGGTTCGTCGAGGATCGCCGGCTTTAGGCAAGGATTCGGTTTTCCGACGTCGGTCGGATCCGCGGCCTTCCCGTCGGGTGTTCCGCGGGGCGATTCGCCTCCCCGATTGTTGACGTCGGGCGACGTTTTCCCTCCCCGCACCTCGCTCCTCTGACATTCCTTCGGGGACTCGAAATCCGCATTCGTTTTCTCCGTCAGACTCTGAAAAAGTGTAATTCGTCGATGGAGAATTCGGCGTCGCCGGGACGACGAAACGGAATTTTTCCACAGTTTCATAGCGGATTTTACCTGGATGTCCGCAAGCGTTTTCTGTTTTTCCAGCTCCCGGGTGAGCTTTTCGACGGTGTCCTCCAGTTCCCTGATCCTGTCCTCGTACTCCTGAAGAACGTGCGCGTGCTCTCCCCGAAGCTTGAACAACTTCACCTCCTGGCCCCTCGTCAGCCTTGTGATATTGTCCTTGTGCTCTCTCTTCAGTCCCATAACGACTTGCTGAAACTCTAGAAGGCGGCAATGAGTCATTTCTTTTGCATTCGAATTATATTAGGACGGAACGTTATGCAACACGCACAGTGCAAGCGGACGCGACATCAAGCTCTCTCTTAGCGGGTGCTTGTTATTGGCGTGGGAATCGCTGGGCGTCGGAACGTGCAGGTCGAGTCGCGGAACCGCGGGACGTCGACGAAGCCCCCGGAGAGTGCGCATCTCGGTGGCAGCGTACTTGAAAAACTGCACCTTACCGGTGGTGTCGGGGGCACGTCGAAGTCGCAGGTTTCTCTGCGGCGGCAGGTTCGGAAAAGGTTGAGCTGGCCGAGGAACGTTTCCGGTCCGTCGTCCGGAAGGAACGTGGCAAAGAGGTTTGCGCAAGCGAAAGCACGAAACTCGTTATCTCGACGTGGATGGGAGGCGCAGGTTATCGCGTGTCACTCTGCCGCCGAAACGAGGTCGGTTTTCGATAAATCGCGGCCGTCGAAGCTAACCAGATTTCAAGCGAGGTCCGTGCAAACGGGGAAAAGAGCGGGCAGGTCTGCGGAACGGCGACAGCGCAATGCCAGCAGTCGTGGCGGGTGCCGGGAACTGTCGGTTGCGGGTGGCGTACCTTCCGTTTCTATTTTTCTGACGGCTTTGTCTACGCTTCCCGTGGACGACGCCATCGAGTCTCCTTCGCTCTTTTTCGGAGATTCCGGCTCTAAAATGCAAATCAGAACGGCTTCGGATTAGACCCCGTGAAAACCTCTGCCTCGGTTTACCGTCTTTTCCGTTTCCGATGCGGTCGTGCTCGGGTCAGCCGCCCGAGGAGACCGCCGCTGTCGTACTCGAATGCATTACTTCCGCACCTTCGCGACCGCGCAGCTCGCTTTCCGACGGTCGGTGCTGCGGGTAAACGTTATCCGCCGCGATAAATCCGAAGCGGGGCTCCGGATGCCGGGGCGACGGCAGCGACCGCCGGTGCCCCGGAATATTTATCCGGAAATTACCTGAGATTGCGTCCGTTCCGGTACTGTTTCCATCGCAGCCTGCAGCGCCGCGGTTCTTTTCCCGAGGGCTCCTTCGGAGCGGCGGAAAACGTGTTCGGATAAGGCGTCGGGGACTTCCCGTCGGATTTCTTCCACCGAACTCGCAGAAAGGTTCGACAACGTGCCCGATTCGCGAACCTGCGTCGGAGCGTCGCGCACCGGGCAAATGCTACATTTCATGAGTGTTTCGATACACTCGTATTAAAATGCGACGCAGTTTTCTGTATTGCATCGAGTGCGACTTTACGCAAGCAGAGGAGCAGAGCGACTAAAAGACTTTTAACAATTAATTATTCGAGATTCATCTTACGGTTATAAAACATTTTTCTCGTCTTTGATAAATTTATTTACAAAATTCAGTGCCGAATCAGGACTTCCGCGCCTGAAGGACTTACCCGCCTCGGTGTACTTGGCGCCCGGCCTGCTCTGCGGGGCGCAGGTTCCGTCGTATCCGGAGGAAAACGCCTGCGGCCAAACTCCGGACAGCCTCCCGGGGGTGGCAGGGGTCGCGGCGGGAGCCTCGCTGCGGGACCAGAAGTACATGAGATCCGGCTGCAAGGAAACGCGGGTTTACCCACAAACAAGCACCG
Source organism: Ricinus marginatus (assembly GCA_028565995.1). NCBI lineage: Eukaryota > Metazoa > Arthropoda > Insecta > Psocodea > Ricinidae > Ricinus > Ricinus marginatus. The sequence goes on along the minus strand of JAOWBB010000011.1, from coordinate 3,285,961 downwards.
GGTCCGAGGTTCCAGAGTCGAACGAGACCTACCCTGAACAGCGAAGAGATGGGAGCATCCTTGTCGGGTATCTGCCGAATGACGCCGGCGGCGAGCATGTGGGTGCAGAACTGAGCAACGAGAATTTTGAAGTCTTGAGGAGCCAGGATCAGCCTCAGGTAGTGCTCCTCCGGGAAGGAGGAGAGGAACCAGTTGATGAGCTGCTGACCTGAAACGTCGACGTTCCCGGATCAGAAAAGGTCTCCCTCGGACCCCGCGACCGGCGCTTGGCGGTCACCCGAGCCGGGTCGTCGGGACGGAGTCCGGTATCGTTTTCCCAATGCGGAATCCGAGACGGAGAGTCGGGAGTTCGCCTCCGAGGAAACCCGCGGAAATTCCTTTCCGGGCGACCGTCCGCCGGTCTCTTACCTTCGTCGTGGTCGTAGACGCGGACGACGTCATCCCGGAACAGCCGATGACGCTGCACGGAACGAAGCCGATAGCACATCCTGCACGGACGCTTCCCGCTCACTGCGCCGAGAGTCGGAAGAAAGTTAGCGCCGCGTTCGAGGTGCAAGATGAGACAGGTTTCGTCGGAGTAAGCGAAAGCCGAGGATAGCGAGAGAGAGAGAGAGAGAGAGAGAGAGAGAGAGAGAGAGAGAGAGAGAGAGACGGAGAGCGAGTCGACCGAGGATCCAATGAAAAGAGATCGTCCGTCGCCGTGCACGCAGGGTGGGGCCCCGAACGAGCGACTCTCGCTCTTTGGCGAATCGATTTCCTTTGATCTCTCGCGGGGCGTCTCGTGCCACGGCACGCACTTTGCGCGGCCGACGTCGGGAACCGGCGTCTGCAGCGTTTTCGGGGGGTTTTCGCCGCCGGAACCCGGAGGTGAGCAGCTCGACCGGCGAGCAAATTGAGTTTCCCGGCGCGGAACGACGCAGAAGTTCGTCAGCGCAACGAACTTTCCCGTCCGTTTCGCGAAGGCGCGACACCGCACTGAGCTCCTCGCCCGACGCCGAGTGAGCCGCCTTGAATTCCCCGCTCTCGGTCCACCCAATTCTGCGGTGTCTCCCGACCGGCTTTACCTTATTCGGCGACATCCGATTGCGGCAGGTCCGAATTGGACGCCAACCCACCTTCGAATTTCTCGTACAGCTGAAAATCCAACTTGTTCGGGACGTATTTAGGTTTCTGCACCTTCTGCTCTATGATGTTCTTGTCGAGGGTCAGGCTGGCGACTTTCCTCAGGACGTTGTTCTCGATCGGAACGTCGCTCACCGACGAGAAGCGACGGAGGTGATCCTGAGCAGCGGCGCACGACGTCGCGGGACCTGAAACAGATACCAGAGCGCTAACCGGAATCGAAGCGAGCCTGGAGTGGCCTGGAGCCGCCGTCTCCGCCTTACCGGAAAACGCGGGTCGGGAGCGGAAATGTTCGGCCCGAGAGGAAAACGGCCCTCCCGCAGCCAGTTTTCCGGTCCGAACGCTTCGCCCGAGCGCGTGGGATCTGCGGAAGGACGGCCCGGACCGGTGTGGTCGGGGAAACGACCGTCGGGACCCACGCCGAGGGAAGCCCTTAACGGGGCTTCCTCGCAGAAGCGTCCGGGACGAGGGCAGAAATGCCAACCTTCGGGGATTGACCTGAGTTAGAGCCTGGAACTGTCGAGGGGAGAGATCGAGTTCGCGGACGCGAGAGGAAGTCGCTGCAGCACGGAAACGCTCAGTTTCAGGTTACGTTTCGGTGCCGTCAGGTGAAGCGACCGATTTCCTGTCTCCCGTACTTTCGGAATCCCAGATCCATTGTCCGCCGTGAATTGTGGAGCGCATATACCGGAAATCTATTTTTATACGTTTTACGTCGTGGCGCAAATGCGCGGGAGTCGCACGCGGAAGGTGCCGGGAGGAAATTCGGGATTTCGAATCTGCGATACTCACTGGTTATGGGTCCCAGTTCAACTTTCCTGTGCTTGTGCAGAGTGAAGGATGTCGACCCGGCGGCGGACGCCGAGGACCGCTCCTCCGGGACGTCGCTTTTTCCCTTCTCCTCCCGGAAGTCCGTCGACGTGGAGTCGTCGCATTCGACGTCGGTCAGTTGCTCGTCGATCAGCGTCACGTCGTCCAGGGACGTGCTCTCGTCCCGGTCCCTCTCTCCGACGTCCCCCGGAGAAGCGACCGGAGTTCCGGAACCGCTGGACTCGATCGAATCCTCCGCCTTGCTCGCATCCTCCCCGAAGGTTCTCGGGGACGGGAGGTCGGCGAAGATGCTCTCCGAGCTGGAATCCCTGCTTCCCCGGCTCGGGTCCGGGCTCGGGGGCTCCTTGCTCGTCCCGATCCCGTCCGCGTCCCGCCAAAACTCTGCCGCGAAACTCTTCGCGTCCGAAACCATGTCCGCGTCCGACCGTTCCACCGGCTTGAGCTCCACTGAGACCGCATTTCCGTTAGGTCCGGTCACGGTTGAATCCTCGGCTCCCACGACTCCCCCGGGCGGAACAACTTTTGTGCCCCGTTCTCGGGCGTCTCTCTCGGGTCCTTCGGACCACGTCTGCTGCTGCGGCGGCTGCTTCGCGGAGGTCCTCGAATCCCTCGCGGGCGACTTCTTCGACAGAAATCCCTTCTTTTTGTCCTTAAGCGCATTCTTACCCGCACCGCTTCGCTTCCCCTCGCCGCTTTGCAGGTTACCCATGCTGTCTTCTCCTACTTCCTCATCGTCCGAGTCGTCTTCCGCCTCGTCGCAGTCCGGGTGACTCTGGCTCACGTTCTCCTCGACATTGTACAACCGCTTGAGGGAGAACCTGAGCAGATTACTGAAGAAAGCTTTCACGTTGGATTCCGACGACTGCGTTACCTCGTTTTCCTCGGCGTCAGCACTGGGTCTGGCTTTCCTCGCGATTCCGTCAACCTTGCTGGTCCACAATTTATTTTTAGTGTTTCTCGTCGCGTTTTCTTCATCGCACCGACCGAGAGCGACTCCCTGGTGATTGCGGGAGGGAAGGCTGCAACCGTCGAAAGATGCTACTCTCTTCTCCTCCACATTGTGACACTTGCCGTCGTTTTGCGACCCCGATGGCTTTATCGCATCGTCCGAAAAATTTGATTTTCTTCCATCTTGGAGTCCATTATTGTTTTCGAAGTGACGCAAGGCGTTTTGAGCCGCGACGCAGGCGCCTTCCGTTCCCGGTGCCCTCCCGTCCTCGATCGGCTTCCCTGAAACGCAGAAAGACGGAAAATCAATAAGCTTGGCGCCAACGGCCGGACTCCGCGATCGTCCTGTTGTCGAATTCCCCCGGCGTCCTTTTTCCCTTGTCCTTTGACGCATTCGCCAAAATTTTTCTCCCGGAACCGAGTTTTCGCCCCATTGGGATCCTGCGACGCCCCCCCCCCGAGCGGGATTTTCGCATTTCCGCCCTTCCGATTTCCTCATCTTTCTCCGGCCGCGAGCTTCTGCACCCGACCGGGGGTGAGTCAATTTCGGAGGTGCAAAGGAAGCGCGAAATTCAGTGGTTCCGCCGAGGAGACAACGGCGATCGACTCGCACCGTTTTCTTCTCGCAGACAAAGCTCTTTCGGAGCGGTTCGGACCTGGAAATGGCATCGGTAGACGTCGACCGGGTTCGTTGAACTCGACTCTCGCATTTTGTATGCACTTCCAGGACCGGCGTGAGGCAAAGGCGTCGTCGACGCACGTCTTCGCGGCGAACGAGCTCGGGCGCATCCCTCGAGATGCGTTCCGTCCACCACTCCGCGGCCCTCGACGGGCGCGATCCTGAACGGGCGAGTCGGGGTCTTCGTGGCTGGAGAAGGCAAAGAGGAAGGCACGTACCTTGCATCGCGGTGAACTCCGCTCCCGGAGAGAATCGAATCCGTTAGGTGTACCGCTGGATTTTGCCGTTAGATCACCGAAGAGTCGTCCATACTCGGGTCGCCTGCCTCCCGGCGGATGCTTCCGCGGGTCCGCCGCACTCCGTTTCCGGATTTTTCCCTCACGAAGAAACCTTCGGCGGTTCGGAAGGGAAAAGCCTCGTCACATATTTCGCGGCCGGGGGAATTTTGGAAAATGAGAAAGAGTCAGAGCGCATCGAGAAACCTAAGCGACCACCGAGAACCGGCGCGCGACCGCGGAGACTGCCATCGCCGAACTGCACTGCCAGGTAGACGTTCTCGAGATTCCTCGCCGGATTCAGGAGCAGAAGGATCTAACTGCATTTCGTGGTGACTCCTCCGGAGGAACGACCGCAGATCGGGTCGGGATCGTCCGCACTTCCGCTCGGACCGCGGGACGGGTGCCGAGGGGAGCTCGCCGGAGTCGGGAATCGGGCGACCGCGGGAGGAAATCCCCCCCGGAAGAGGAAGCGGAAGTTTCCCGCGGGGCGTCGGATCGTGCGGCGGGGATTAGCACCGGGCGCGAGTCGAGTTAGTGCTCGCGTGAAAATGCGTCGCAGGTTTTTGTTTCCCGCGCGTTCGGTTGTTGCGACTTCCGGTTCCGTTGGGCGGCTCTGGGTTTCCGGGCGGGGCGCTGGAGATAACTCCGTGTGACTCTCGCAGCATCCGAGACGCGCGCGTTCCGTTTCGGGTCCCTTCGCCTCTCGCATGCGCCTCCACCTCGACTGTTATTTTTGGTCCAGAAGTGAATTCTCCCTTGCGAGCTTCGCTCGTCTTCGCGGCTCGCTTCGCGAAAACGGTTGGCACGACCGCAGCCCTACCAACTTTCTTTTAGTAATGAACGTCAGGGTTTCCTTGCGTCGATCGGAGGACGCGACAAACTGCACCCGAGCGTTCGGAAGGTGGTGACGGTAAATGAAACGCCTCTTAAGGTATGCAACAGATATATTGATAATGCTAGTCACAGGGGCAGGTTCCTTTCCTTCGTCGCGTCCGACGACTTCCTTCCGACGCTGCTCCGCCGACGGAGGGCTTCGCTTCGCGAAATGGTTCCCCGATTCCGGAGTCCATCACGAATGGTCCTCGAAGGCCATGTTGTCCGCCCCGCAGCCCACGTACTCGTACATGACCTGGGAGCCCAGTTCTTCGGCGTTGAACATTTGGCTCTGTTCGTCGTAGGTGCCCTCGTTGATTATCGTCGTGTTGTTCGGCACCAGCATCTGGGAGGAGCCCATTATGATCGGTCCGTTCGACACTCTTTCGGCGCACGTCGACTGGGTCGGGGCGTAGTTTGTCTTGGGGTTGTTGATGATGAGCTGGGAGCCGAGCTGCGTCGCCGGTTGGTTGATCATCAACTGCGAACCTGAAAAACCGTCGGTTTTTAGGCTTAGGAACCGCCTTCGTCTTCGCTGACCGCCCCGCTTCGGACCGTTCCATACCTTTCGGCACGATGATCTGAGATCCTAAAACGGATCCGTCCGATTTCGATATGTACATTTGCGATCCTCCGAACTGCGAATTCGGTGCCATCATCTGGGAGCCGAAAACGGATCCCGCCGGAGGCATCCTCCCCGACCTGACGGTCACGTAGTCGGCCTGAGACTGTGCTTCGGACCGCGAATTTCGCGGTTTCGTCCCGTTCTTGTACCTGTGCGAAAAAGGTTCGTCGAGTGCGGTCGGTTTTGAATGGAGCGCGATCGAGGGTTCGCGGCATCCCTACCTTCTGTACAAGCAGCAAATGCTGCAGGCGGCTATTATGGCCAGAATGCCAATCATGGCGGAAATTACAAGCACCCAAATCTCCACCCAGGAGGTTTCTGCCTTTGAGGCCACCGTCGAGCACCGACCAACCTGCTGTATGTTGAATTTGCTGAAAACGCGTTTCAGGTTTTTATTCTTCGGATCGTTGAGAAATTTTTCCATCTCCCTCACCGTGAACGGTTCTTTCCCGATGATTTGGAAACAGGAACTGGAAAAGAAGTCGGAGTTAAAGAAGATGGCTGGAACTGGTTCTGCGGGGAGACTTCGGGCACCCACCTCGTGGAGCTGAAGTCGAGGCTGCCGTCCTTCTTCGAGTGGAACTGAGTGTCGTAGACGTTCACTTTTACCGGGACGTCTAGCGCCGAGGCCACTGCAAGTTCCAGGTCAGGCACTCGCTTTTTCACCTCCGCCGGAGGATCGTTGAACACGAACTTGAGCAGTCCTCTGTCCCTCAGCATGAAAACCTTAAACGGCGAACGCGAACGTCAGTCCCGGCGCCCGAACGGGGAACACCCGAATGCCACGCAACCCGGCCCAGACTCACCCTGACTGTAGCATTTGCCCTTTTTGCAGCGCTCGGAGTGTTGTTCGCGAAGACGAACACGTCGAAGTATCCGTCGCCGAAATTCTGCATGGAGCTCACTGTCTTGAGTTCTCCGGTGGTCTCGTCCACGTGGAAAACCTTCTCCTCCTTCTGCGTCATGTCCGTGACTTTCCGATCAGGTTTTCCCAAGCGCGTGAAGGTTACGTTCTGCACGTAGTACCCCAAAGGTGCCGAATCGGCGTCGACGTCGTCGGCCTTCAAGGTGAGAAGCGTCGTCTCCGGAGGAACGTTCAGACGGACTCCTGCGGAAAGCGAACGAGTCCCGATGAGGGTTGAAATCTCGTAGCCCGAGGGTTGACGCCACCGTCCGCGGTCTTACCCAAGGAGATATTTCTGTTCCGGAAGCTGGGGACGTTGTCGTCGACGTCGATCACCTTGACGAGAACCTGCCTTTCTGACGGATCCTGACGGTTGTAGGGCCGAACGTAGTTGAGTTTCTTCCCGTTTTTCGAGAATTTGTAGCACTTTACGGTGAGGAGATGGTGGTCGGCGGCTTCCCTGTCCAATCTCGCGTTCGTCGTTATGATTCCGACGTTGTCGTCGGTCCTGGCGACGGCGAACAGGTTCTCGTCGTTGCCATCTGCAACGAAACTCGGGTTTACACGTCTCGCCCGCGGAAAAAGTCGGAAGAATGCCCGGACAGAGGCGGTCCCTCCTTACATGATATAACGTAGTCGATTTGTGCGTTCTCGCCGGAGTCCTCGTCGTGGGCCTGAACGAAACCTATCTCGCTTCCCACGGGACTTTCCTCGACCACCGTCGCGAGCAAAGGCGGCTCGTCGATGGATCTCTTGAAATAAGGTTTGTGGTCGTCCACGTCCAGGAGCTCAACCTGAAAATTTGAAGGTGCACAACAGGAAGGGATTCCAAGTGGGGTTTTCGGGGGAGAGCGGAAGTTCGACTTACGCGCAACCCCCGCGTGGCCTGCTGCGGGACTTCGCCCAGGTCGTGCGCCACAATGATGAGGTCGTAGAAGGCCGTGGATTCCCGGTCCAGGGGAAGCCTCGTGGTGATGAGGCCGCTCTCGAAGTGGATCCTGAAGGGATTTTCATTCCCCAGTTTCCCGTCTTCCAGAAATTTGTATCTGAAAGGCAAGAAAGTTCGTTGAAGCGACTTCCGGGTCGAAGGCGCGATCTGGAAACTCCGCAAATCCGCTTGCCTGATCTGTCCTTCCGCTCTGTTGGCGTCGTCCGGATCGGTGGCGATTACCTGAAATACGGGCGAGCCCACGGACGCGTTTTCCGACAGCTCGATCGTTTGGTGCAGCGCGGGTTTGATGAATATGGGAACGCCGTCGTTCTTCACGACGTCGCCGACGTAGATGCTGAAGGTGACGTCCGAGCTGAGGGACCTTTGGTTGTTCTTGCCGTTCGAATCTGCAGCAGAGCAAACAGAACTAGTTCCTCGGCCCTTCGGAAACTTCCCTTCGCGTTCAGTCGGGAAAACTCACCCAGCGCGAGGTTTCCTTTATCGGAAGCCTTTATTATGATGTTGTAGGGCTCGCTCCTTCCCTTTCCCGTCAGCGCCCGGTTCGTCCAGACGTCTCCCGTGTCGGGGTCCATCCTGAAGAATCCGACAGCGTCGCCTTCCTCGATTATCTCGTAGGTGACTTCTCCGGACAGTCCGAGATCCGAGTCCGTCGCTTGTATCCTCGCGATCGACGTTCCGACGTTTACGTTTTCGGGGACGACGGCCGAATACAGAGATTTCCCGAAGACGGGAGGATTGTCGTTTACGTCCAGCACTTCGACGGTGACTTGGGCCGTGGTTTTGTGGATCTTCGTTCTGCCGGAGGAGTTCTTGTCGCTCGCCGTCACGTTGAACTTGTAAACGCTCCTCTTTTCCCTGTCCAGGGAAACGTTCCTTGCTACCGATATTTCTCCCGTGGTGGAGTTTATAGCGAAGTAGTTCGCGTTTTCTCCGCTTATCGTGTAACTAACGGCATCGTTGTCGTCATCGACGGCACTCGCCTTAAGTATCACCTCCGGATGCCTGATGCTTTCGAGGACTCTTCTTTTGTAAGCGTCTTCGGTGAAGACGGGCGGATTGTCGTTGATGTTCGCTATTTCCACGCTGAGAACGGAATCCGTGTATCGCACTCTGGGAGGGTTCTGGAGGTCGAGGATGCTCTCCTTCGGTATTTTCCTGTTGATGTCGTAGTGGAGTTCCTCCACCACCGTGGCCCTCACGGTCAGATTGTATGCCTTCTGCGAGAGCTTCTCGTAATCGAGCCTTTTCAGCACGATGAGGTTGCCGTTCTCGCTGACGTTGAACAGGTCCAAATATGAGTTTTCGAGCGCTTCGTATCGCATCCTCGTCTTGTTCTTGATCGGATCCTTCGCTTTCAGCGTGTACGCGACCGAGTTCTTGTCCAGTTCCTCGTTGATTTTGATCCTCAAAATGGGGTTCTTCGCGGTCCAGTTGGCCGCGAGGAATATCGGGTTCTTCTCGTTGGTCGCCTGCACGTACAGCACGGCTTCCGCCACCGCCTTCTGCACGTTCTCCTCCCCGTTTATGTCTTCCGCTTCTATTTTCGCAATGATGTAATTGATGAGCTCGTGATCGAGCTTTTCCTTCAGCTTCATTTCTCCGGTTTCGCCGTCGATTGACAGCAGTTCTTCGTCCCTCTCCGAGACCAGTCCGGCTTTGTCGTAAATCTTTAACGGTTTAAGGATTTTATACCTGATGCTGTAATTCTCATCCGGATCCTCCGCCTTCACCGTCAGCACGGTCGAGTTGACTTCCGAATTCTCGTTCACGTACGCAACGTACGTGCTCTCGGCGAATCGCGGAGGTTTGTTGTTCACGTCCGTCACGTTCACCAGCACCGTGGTACTCCCGGTTTCCGGCACGGGACTACCCGAGTCGATGGTAATCACCACGAGTTCGTACGCATTTGGATTCTGTTCCAGGTCCAGGCTGGAGTAGGCGGACGTTTTCAGGATGCCCGTCGTTTCCTCTACGACGAAGTTATCTTTTCCTCCGTCCGCCAGGTAATAGAGAAGCTTCGAGTCAGCTCCATCCGGGTCGACGGCTTCCAGTCTTGCAATTTCCTCGTTGGATCCCACGTTCTCCCTCACGTTCACGGCGTAGACTGGTCCCCCGTTCGGGTTCCTCACGTTTCCCTTAAAGTAAGGCCTTTGATTGCCAACGACGCCCACTCTGACGTTGACTCGAACGTCCTCGTGCAGTCTGGGCTGCCCGTAGTCCCACGCCCTGATCACCATTTCGTACTGTCCTTTCGGGGTGTCGCCGGAGGACACCGGACTCCGAATGACGAGTTCGCCCGTGTCCTTGTCTACGGCAAATACTTCTCTGTTGTAGTTTTTGGATATTATTTCGTACTCGATTCTGCCTCCGCCGTGTTTCCCACCGTCCGCGTCCGTCGCCCTTACGTAGAACTCCGGTTGAAAGGATGTCGCGGATTCCCTGATGATTCTCGAATATTCCTTCATGTCAAACGTTGGCTTGTTGTCGTTCACGTCTTCGACGTCGATGTAGACGTTGGTTGCCGCTGTGCGGTTCCCGCCGTCGATGGCTATCAGGTTGAGGTTGTACGATTTCTGCGTTTCGTAATCTGGAACGACCGCACCGAATCAGAAGAAATCAGGTTCTTGGTGGGACGGCAAACGAAGGATGCGGTAGATACCTAATTTTGCCGATGCCGTGTAAATGCCGCCCGTGGCAGGATCGGTTTTGAACTTTTGAGCTCCGAATCCCTTTAAGATGTAGCGTACGGTGCCGAAGGCTCCGCTGTCTTTATCCGTGGCCGCGACCTCGTGCAGCAGCACATTCGGCGGAATGTCCTCCGGGACGGAGACGTAGTAGGTCTGATTGCCGAACTTCGGCGGGTTGTCGTTGGCGTCTAGCAAGTGGACGACGACTCTGCTTTTTGCCACTTCTCTCACGACATTCTGAAAGGAACGCGAAACTGTGACGATTCCTCGGGTGAAGCAGGTCGGTTTACAGGTATTAGACACCTACGTATTCGTTTGCGACCCCGGCAACGACGTCGAAAATGAGGGTGCGCAGGTTTTCTTCTTCCACGTCGTAGTCGAGGTTGGTCGTGTCGTTGACGCGAACGACGACCGCCGTGCGGCCGGTGCCGGACCGCGGATGCACCGCGAACGCATCGCCGACGTTCTGGACGTTTCTCAGGGAGAGGAAGTACTGCGCATTTTCGCCGATGTCCTCGTCGGTTATGATCATGTTAAGTCCCGGCAGTGGCGAGTCCAGGCCTGAAAGTTAAAATTTTTTTTTTAAAAATAAATGCTGGGCTTCGCGCCCGACCTGCTGTTCCCACGTTGCAAATGTTCGCACCGATGTCCTCCGAGACCTGCACCTCGAACGTGTCTTGGTTGAATTTGGGCAGTTGGTCGTCTTCGTCGCGGATGACGATCGTGACCGTCGTTTTGGAAAACTCCGCCGGGAGCTCGTTATTGATGAGTTCCGTAGCCTGGAAAGGGAAGCATTTTGGGGAGTCAAATCGCGTCGGAGCCCCGAGGGGGTTTTACCCCCGAAAGGAACTCACCCTTATGGTGAAGGTGTAGATGCCACCGTTCTGAAGAATGTCGGGGTGCTCCCTGTCGAGCAAGTTGTTCGTGGTGACGACGTCGCAGTAGTTGATCAGGTCGTCCTGGCCCCGTGCGGTTCCTCCGTCTTCGACCGGTTTCAGCCGGAAGTAGCCCTGGGCATCGTCCAGGATTTCCAGCCGGACCATTCTCGGGTCACCCACGTCCCCGTCCCTGGCGCCGACTCTCACGATCGAGGTACCCTTCGGGGGGAAACCTTCTTTAGTAAGCGCGAGTTGCACCGTGGGACCCGGTTCGTGGGTCGGCACCTACCTCTTCCGTGTTCTCGGATACCGTCGCCGAATAGGGAGCGTTAACGAATACGGGAGGCTGGTCCTGGATGTCCAGGACGTCAATGACGATGTTCGCGGTTGCAGTCAGCCTCCTCTTCGGGTCTTTCGCCCTGTCCGTGGCTTTTACCGTCACGCTGTAGGAAAATCTCGTCTCGTAATCCAACTGCTTCCGAAGGGTTACGATTCCCTTGTACTTTCCGTCGGTTATCTGCAAATTCGGTACGTTCTGAGAGTTTGTTCGAAGCGAGGGCGCGACAAGACGGTCAGGGAGATACCTTCTCCGTGGAGATGTCGAATATGGAGCAGGTCTCGTCGGTCGCGGGAGTGCAGGAGAGAATGACGTCCCCGTTGATGCCGCCATCCCGATCCTCCACCGTGATG
>JAOWBB010000011.1:3143277-3274394 GCA_028565995.1 Ricinus marginatus | reverse complement strand
GGGGTTTTGTACGTCTCAGGTCACGGTCCTTAGCTCTCGCTCGGAAAGATTCTTCGCCGCAACCGAACTGCCTGCACCGTTGCCATCAAGTCTAAAGTATTTTCGAAGTTTTCATTTTTGACGCGGCTTAGAACTGCGACAGAACGACAGCACCGCGGTGCGAAAAATGTGCGCCAACAGGGAGATAAGTGGGAATCGTTCGAGGTCGTCGGTTTGGTAAACGCGAACGCGGTTGTCGGACCTTCCGCTTCCGGACCGGAAGCGTCCTGCGTCCCGTTGCAGGGTGGGCACTGTCCGGGATCGAGAGTCGCCGAGGGTTTGCCGGGTAAAAGGGGAGAAAAGCCCGAGAGCTTCCGGTTCTTTCAAACTTCATCAAACTCCCGCGTTTTCGACAGCGTTCAAAGCTCCGGAATCATTTTCCGTTCGCTTTTCAATAATCTCTGCAATTTTGAAAAATATCTTTAATAAAACCGATAAAATTTTACATGATTGAAATAGAAATAAAGGACAGCGTCCATGGAGCAAAGTTGTCGAACCTTTCGCCGAACGCGGGTCGGCAGATTCCGGCAAAATACCCGACTTGGAAAGCCTCACGACGGAAGGCTCAATCGAGACTGGGACGGACCCCCGTTCCGGTCGGCTCGGGCGGACACGGCGAATTCCTGCAGCTCCCTGTTGTGAACCTTCCTAACGTGCCCCTTGAGTATGAAGTTCTGGATGAAACCCCGGCAGCACACCGGACACACGTAAGGCCTCTCTCCGGTGTGTATTCTCTCGTGCTGAATCATGTTCCACTTCTTGGAGAAAGCCTTGCCGCACACCTCGCACACGTGCGGCTTCTGTCCCGTGTGGGTGACCCTGTGGTTTATGAGGTAGCTCTTTCCGGGGAAACTCTTCCCGCAGGTCTCGCACGTGTAGGGCTTCTCCCCGGTGTGTATCCTTTGATGACCCTTGAGCGATTTCTTCGACTTGAACATTTTGTCGCAGATTCCGCACTTGAACTGCGGCGAGCCGTGATGTTTCCTGTGGTTCGAGAGGTTGTAATGACAGAGAAATTCTTTTCCGCAGACGTCGCAAACGAGGCAGGAGAGCGAGAGCTTCACTCCGGAGTCTCTGTGGGACAGCCTGAGGTGCAACTTGTAGTCCTTGAAGACGCCGGTCGCGACGCCGCAGAGCGTGCACTCGAAGATCTTGTTGTGAGGATGTGCGACTCTCCTGTGCTGTATCAGCGAGTTTATGAACTCGAAGCCCTTCGAGCAGACGTCGCACTTTATCGTTTTCGGTTCCATTTCCTGCTGCCCGTGCTTCTTGAGATGTTTCTCGCACAGCAACCAGGACGACATCTTTTCCTGCCGCGTGCTCGACGCGCACCCGAAATCGGGTTGCGCGACCAGCGAGGAGACGTCGCGGCACTCGGGCGAACGCCCACCTTCCGGGCCGCCTTCCTTCGCTTTCCCTTTCGCCTTGCGCCCGACAGCGTCCTTCCTTCCGACTTCGTTACGCTGACGCAACGCTTCGCCCGCACGGGAATCCTCTTTTCCCGCTTTCCTCGACCGCGACGCTTTTCCGAGACCCTGCGGAATGGACACAGCACTTTTAGCATCGTCGGTCTACCGATCGTTGTTGCTGCGCAGCAGTTCGGGGTTTAAAGCAAAATTTCCGCCGGTCTCTTCGCGGGCGAACTCGCGCAGAGCGGAAACCGCGCACCTCGCACGAATTTCCCATCGGTGATGAGGGAAGGAGCCTTTCGCAAAGGAACACCTTGAAATGCAAAGGCGTTTCACAATTTCGCTGCGGGTGCGAGAGGCGTCTCGGGCGTCTCCCAATGCCGGAAGATGCCGGACGCATCTTCCGGCGGGTTCGGGCAGAAAAGGAAATCGACCGCTCCGAGACCTCGCTCGCTGAGGCTCGAGCTGCTAAACCTTTCGCCTCGGCAAAGCGCGCGTTCCGCTTCCGGAGCTCCCGGGGATTTCCGTTCGTCGCGCTCGCCGGCGGCCGAGGGCACCCTCCGGCCGGAGTCCGTGGGAGAAACCACCTGGAGAAGCGTAGGGCCTCGGGGCAACGAGCAACGAGAAACGAGAAATGACAGAAGCAGCGGCAAGTTTTTCAAAATAAAACCAAAAATCTAAATCGTGATCCACGACGTGTGGAAAAATGCGATATTTCAAATTCACTTTAATAATTAATGGTAAAACATTCCATAAATAACACAATCGCACACATTCAGTGAAAATACATATTGATAAGTCCAACATTCGCAATCTTCCGGTTAGAACTACGTCACATCCTTCAAGAAGCTTTTGCTAAACTCCTTCTGCTCGTCGAACGAAATGTTTAGGTTAATGATGGGAGACGACTGAGGCAAGGAGCTCTCCTCGGACGGTTTAAACTCAACGCCTTCCATTCGGGGGCTTTCCCCGTCCCGGCAGCTTTGCTCCCGCACGCGGTTATCTTCCCTGTGCCGCTCCTGCTGCTGCTGCTGCTGCTGCTGCTGGCCGACAACCAGCAAGTCCGGGTTCGGCTGACTGATGTCGTGGTGAACCCGAAGGTGATCTATCAGCATTTTCTTCCTTATAAACGCTTGGGTGCACACGTAGCACACGTGGGGGGGCTTCTCCCCCGTGTGCAGCCTCCTGTGCTGCTTCAGATTGTAGCTTTCGGAGAAGCCCCGCTCGCAGAACGAGCAGATGTAGGGCTTTTCTCCCGTGTGAATGCGGAGGTGGCGCTTCAGGCGTCCGCTGGTGCGGAAGGCCAGAGCGCATCTCTCGCACACGTACGATCTTCGCCCCGTGTGTATGGTGGAGTGCTCCGCGAACCTGGAGGAGGACCGAAAGCTCTGCCCGCAGTGTTTGCACAGGTAAGGCTTCTCCCCCGAGTGCACCCTCTTGTGCGTCACCAGGGCGAACTTCCACGTGAAGCTCTTGCCGCAAGTGTCGCAGAGGTGAGGCTTCTCCCCGTTGTGGACCATCATGTGAAGCTTGAATTTCCTCCGCTGGACGCTTTTCCCGCAGACTTCGCAGTCAATGAACTGAGGTTTCAGCACTCTTCCCCTTCTGGGAGCCTTCACGACGGAGGCCTTCGCCATTTTCGGAGGCTTCGGAATCTTAATTTTCGACCCGTCCTCGGCCGACTCGCTCTTAACCTTCGGGATTTTCAGGAGTCTTGCCTTGGCGGTGCCGTCTGTCGGCCCGTCCGCGCCGCAGCACTCGACCTTAATTCCGAAGTCCTTCTCGGGGCCTTTTTTCGCCTGGCTTTCGATAATCGCCGCCAACGGCTCCGTTTCATCTTCCGCCCACTGATCCGCGGAGTCGGGATAAGATATTAATTCCTGCTTAAACGGGTAATCCTCAGTCTTTATTTCCAAATCTTTCTGCGGATTCTCTGACGGGTTCGGAGGAGTCCTGACTTCCACCTGGAGGTACTCGTAGCATGCCGACGAGTCGTCCAATTCTTCCTTCTGCTCTGGGGCGGAACACTGGAAATGAAAAACCTTTATCAAGTTGAGTCCTTCGCATTTTTTAAATGTTTTTGCTTAATTGCAAACGCTCGAAAGCTCGCGACCAACGGGCAAGTTTAATGGGTGGACGCTCAATGGGCATTTAGGAGGCGGTGCCACCGATCGGACCGGCGGATGCCAATGGCACCGAATTTCTGCATTTCTTTCGGCTCCGTTCGGCAGAGACGTCCGTCGGCAGGTCGACCCGGCCGCAGGACCGATTCAGGCGACGGAAGTCACTCTCTCGTGCCTGGCCTTCACGTGCTCCTCCAGGCTCTTGTTTCTGTTGAAGCCTTGGTTGCAAACCGGGCAGACGTGGGGCAGTTCGCCCGTGTGCCTCCTCGTGTGCTCTTTCAGATTCCAGCTGTTGGCGAAGCCCCTCCCGCAGAACCCGCACTTGAAGGGCTTTTCTCCGGTGTGCGTGCGGAAGTGACGCCTCAAGTGCTTTTTATCTCGGAAGGCGGTCGCGCACAGTTCGCACACGTAGGACTTCTTCCCGGTGTGGACGACGGAGTGCTCCGACAGGCGACTCGACGAGGTGAAGCTCTTCCCGCAGGTGTTGCACAGGTACGGTTTCTCCCCCGTGTGGGTCCTCTTGTGTCCTTCCATGACGCGCCGCCACTTGAAGCATCTTCCGCAGACGTCGCACATGTGGGGCATCGTCAGGGAGTGCACCCTCAAATGCAGGGAGTAGTTCTTCTTCAGCACGATTTTCGAGCACTCGCTGCACGGCCTGTACTTCGACTTGGCGTCCGGATAAGGGTCGCAGTCGCGATTTGCGGACTTCTGCATTTTCCCAACCGACTCCGGCTCCGCCTGACTTCGAACCGCGTTTTCCTCTCCGCAGGACTCTTCGGGTTCGTCACTCCGGGCGACTCCCGCAAAAAGCTCGCGATCGTCGGGGGCGACAGAGAATCCTTCGGCGGAAACCTCGCATTCCACCTTCGCCTCGGGATACAAAATTCCTTCTTCCGCCGTGACATCCAAATCCTCATCGTTAACTTCGCCTCTCTCTTCCTCTTTCCTTACAACTTTTAATCCTAGCTTTTCCTCTGGCGAACGGGCTTCATCTCCGACTAAGAAGTGCAAGGAACCAGAGGAATCCAGGCACTGCAAAGAATGAAGGTAATCAGTTTCCTCTTTGCCTCCTTCCGTTCGAGGTCGCGCAAGCAACTCAAAAGAGTCCCGTCTTGGCTTGCAACGAGGCTCTGCTGGGCGCAACCAAAACAAGAAAAACAATTTTAAATAGTTGCATGACAGTACGGGGCAGCGTTTCAACGGCTACGATAGCGACAGGGATTTGCTGTCGTCGAAGCTTCCGAAACCCGGGGAAATCGGACTTGTCCGACAAAAGCTTCGGTTCTTCCGCCACCTCGTGCTTGCGATTTTCGTGTCCCGTGCTGCAGACAGCTTCCAAGGCGAGAGCTTTTCAAATTCCTAAGCGTAAAGTAAGCGGTACATTCTGCGGAAGCGCATTTTCCCACACAGGTACACCTCGTGCAGCGTAATGTTCTCCGTCAAACTTCGGCTCGTCTACGTTCGCGCGACAACTCTGTACAAAATCGAACTTTTCCGATTCGAAAGCTGCCGCGGCAACCATTGCTGGGCGTCTGCGGGTGGGGAAGCCGAGGCACTTCAGTCGCGGAAAAAGTACACATTAAAATTTCCGGTATTAACTTATCACGTGTTGCTCTGCTGTACTTATTGCAACGCTAAAAATGTATTTTTGCAAAAATGTCAATTACATTTCACTTTAAGGCAATTCGTAATGATAAATCGTTTATCGTTCTCGTGTAACAGTGCAACGGCAAAATCTTTTAACGCGTATTTTTACCCCGTGCCACAAATAAAGCAAATTTTACACGGCCAAAACCACGAAGTAACACGGCAAATTTGTGACACGCTTTCAAATTTCGATTTGAAAGGTTCAACTCTTGATGCGCAAACTGCTGCGGCTTTGAATGAGCACTCTCTACACCGTGGCTGCAGCGGTTCCAAACTTTTTCACGCACTTGAGGTTAGGTTCCGCTGTCTGTCCTAACGTTACAGGTCTGCCCGTAAAAATATGTGTTTTCCAACAATTTTCTCTTTGTCGCTGGTTTCTGTAACCGTTTGGTCCGGAATTTTGATTTTTTAAAACAAACCTAATTATCTTCTAATGCAAGGGCCTGAAAGCCGATTTGGCAGAAAGCTTTTTGAAACGGCGGCAGGGAACTAAATTATGCTTTTCAGGCAGATTTGCTCTCTTATTGATCCTGCCTACATTAAAAAACTCTGCCGCTACCTTGGTGCAACTTGTGCGACGCTGCAGTTTGGAAAAACTGCATCAACTCACGACAACTGAAATGTCAAACAGAACTAGGAAAGGTAAAATTGCGTGATGCCAAGAGGCAACTTAACAATTATTTTCAACGATAGCATCAACGTCTAAAAGCAAAAAAACCTATGATAAGACCAGCGATCGGGCAGCTTGGGCGATTTTAAAGTGCTGGATACGAGACCAATGAGACAATTCACTACAGTGCGGTTAATAACGAAAATTTTGAACAATTTCTACACAGAAATGAGTTGCGGACAAAAGCTTTTCCAAAACGTATGCGACCGGGTTCCCTTGGGATGTCTTCCCCTTAACGCAGACAAGTGCAGAGCAAACATGTTCCACCTTTTAAGCCAGTATTCTGAAGACAGCGGGCATCTCGCGATTTGTGTCATCGTTACCCTCAACTTGCAAAAATGTACTAAATTTTGCAGAAGCAAATTTTCATATTTAAGCAAATTAATCGCCTTTATACGTAATGTATGTATTGGTAAATGCATTATTACATAAAACAATATTTAAGCACTGGATAATTCATCTCGCAGAGCTAACATATCTTGCTGCCTCGCATCTTTCACATGATCCACGACAATCATTTGCGATGATGTAAACAGCCGCTGTTGTGCCCGCGAAAAAATCTCGGTTTTAAAAGTCTTCACGTTAGTGTATCAATAAAGGCAACGACAAATCGAAGAAGGCATTCGACCGTTAGTAAATCCATTTTCGAAAAGGGAAAAAGTGACTTCGGAAAGTTGTGTAAAGAGAGAGATGCAACTGCTGCTGGTCAAACGGAAAAGACGACGGCAGGAAACGGGGCTCGACGGATCCGCAAAAAAATTTCAAAACCTTTTTATTCGTCAGTGGCGTTCGCTGCCCCGACGTGCCGCGCGGATTCGACTGCAGCGGCATTCGATAATAAGACTACAATTGGAGCAAAAACTGTGAAGCAGATTCACTTTCACGGTTGTGAAAAATATTATAATTTTGTATTGCTGATGACATATGGTCAGCCATTATCCTATTCATTTAAAACATGTGCAGGTGCATTATACGGTGAGGGACGTGTTTCAGATATTTTCCTATCATCAAGTGTCAAAGACCGAACTCAAGGGAATAGCAGTTGTGCTTCGTTCGCGAAGTGGACAGAGGCCAAATTTCAGCAACATCTTTTACACGGCAACAGGATGCACATCGAGCATAATTCAGATGTGAATGAACACAAGTCTCTAAGCAATCGGTGACTATCACTGCTGGGGAAACAAAGATCAAATGTTTTGTCATGCACATGAGCATGTGAAACAGCACGATTGCCGCAGAGATTGCTAATAAAAACGTGACCTTAATATCTTAGAGTCAGTTTAATAATTCGTTTTCACTTATTCTTAGGTTACGATTCAAATTTGACTAATATACCTACAAATAATGAATATCACAAATACATATTCATAAAATTTTTAGCCGGATGATAAAAGTTTCTCTTGATTTTCGAATTTTTTTTTCTCTCAATTAATACATGTATAATGTTTGCGTGTGCATGTGAGCGTACACATAATCGTTTTATTTCCTTACATAAGGCCGAGTTCTTTATGGTTCAGTTATTTAATTATTACACATTGATTCTCACTAAAAATAAACATGTTGAGAATAAAGGATGCACGACTCCAACTTTAAAATCAATTAAGGGAAATCTAATTTTTTTTTTCTTTTTTATATAAAATAATATTATACATACGCACACATACACACATATAGGCACATGCATGCACGCACGCACGCACGCACACACAGAAATATACCCAAAAATAAATTATCAGTATGTAAATAGAAATCTTAATTAACTAACTGCCACACTTGTGCATCAGAATACATGGAACATTTTATATTGGAATACCAAAAATTTCTCAAATAGGAAGGCACAATACAGATAAAAAAAAGTTGAGGGCTTCAGAATTTACCGAAGAACGTTACAATTCTTTACATGAAACGTTAACATTAACGATTTATAATAAAAATTATTTTGCTTATATTCGTCCGAATAATAAGATTCCTCTTCATGCATTGTAAAATACAAATAAAAATAATTTAAATCGTTTTAAAATACTAACGCGATTTCAGTTCGATAAATAATAAAAGCTTCGTTTCCCATTTTGAATAAGTCTCTGTCGAACTGCCCAAAAGCACGTGGTGAAACAAGAACGAAAGGAAATTTATTTTTGTTTCACTAACAATTCGAGGCACGCTTTTTTTCATTTCATAACCAGAAAGTCAGACCGTTGTGACAGTCGCCATTACAGCCACGCAGAAAGCCATAATGCACCGAAGCAGAACGGGAAAACTTGAATTAATAAACCACTCAACGCTAAAGAAAAAGAAATGTGACTTCGTGCGTTTTCCACGGCAAAAATGTAACTAAGCACCAAGAATTGATTCGTCCTGGGTCAATTTTCTTCTTTTGCCCGCGCGGTCCACGTGCCTGTACTTCTCTACCCCGTGCTCACGGAATTCGTGGATCTTCATCTGCGCCGAAGTGCCGAACGCAGAATCGCAATGGGAGCATTTGTAAGGCTTTTCTCCAGTGTGTATTCTCCTGTGGTTGTCCAGCGTCCACTTTTTCGGAAACTTCCTCAAACAGAATTCGCACTGATACGGTAGGTCTCCGGTATGAAGTCTCACGTGATTTATGAGCTCTCTGTTCGCGTGGCACACCTTTCCGCAATAAGTGCACACCGATCTCTGCTGTCCGTTGTGTATCATTCGAATGTGCTTCCTCAAATTGTCCTTAACGATGAACTCCTTCGCACAGATCTCGCACACATACTTCTGATTCCTCGTGTGAGTTCCCAAAATATGCTTGTCCATCGAAGTTCTGTACGCAGTGGTGAAGTCGCATTCCGAGCATTTATACGACTTAACTTTTAGATGTATATTTCTAACGTGGTTCTTATAACAGACGAACTCGAAAAATTCCTTGTTGCAAGTCTCGCAAAAGCGGCTTTGCTTCGAGTGGATGGTGGCCATGTGGTCGTCGAAGTCGAAAGCGTCTACATCCACCTGGCAGAAATCGCAAAATCGAGTAATGTCGCTGTGGGATGATCTCATGTGATTTTTATAATATTTAAACGATTTTTGACATATAACACAAAAATTTTCGTTATCTTCATGAACATCTTCAATGTGCTTTTCGAAGCACTTTACCCAAACATACTTTTCACAAAGTTCACAGTAATTTTGGCCTTCGTCGTGCTTTTCCCGCATGTGCTTGTTCAGAGTAGTTTTTCCCTCTACTCTATATCCGCAAATGTCGCAGATTTTCCGGCTGACTCTTTCCCGCTTGTCAATGGTATCGATTCCCTGATGTTTTTTATAATGCCTCAAGAAATCTTTTTTTCTAAAAAATCTGTTACACAAATCGCAGTTTATTTTGTTCTCTTCGTGCGACTTCATGTGTGCGTGGTAAAACTTTTCTTTGACGTTTATCTTGCAAAACTCGCAATACTTGAATGCGTGAACTAGCTTAAAATGGGTTTGCAAATAGTCGCACCTGACAGATTTGTCACACAATTTGCATACGATCGTCCCTTCTCTATCCGCAAGTTCTTCCCCGATGCTCTCCTCTTCGTCCTCGTCCTCCAACTCTTCGTCCTCTCCGAGCAGTTGGTCTTCGGTAATGTCGGCATCCGACTCGACGAGCATAAAAGTCAAATTCCCGCCTTCAATATCCCACTGATCTTCAATTTTGATGTGCTCCAGCAATATCGCGGGGGGCTCATTGCCGTTCTCGGGTTTCAGGGAAATATCGCATTCGGCAGTGGATATTTGATCGTCCTCATCGATAGATTTCAGATACTCCTCTTCCAAATATTCAACCTCCACTTCAACATCGTCCGCGTTCTCGTCAAACTCCTCCTGTTTCACTATCACATGGCTTGCAGTTCGGGGTTCAACTTCCATCTCTTCTAATTTCTCTTCTACAGAATCGCACACTTTCTGCAAAATGAAAAACGTTCCTGTCAATGTGTTGTTTTTCCTATCTTGATCTTTTTTTTTTCTTCACCGAAGAGTATGACGAGGAATGATGAATATTAATAAAGACATTTACATTTTATATTAATCCCTATTCCGAAATCCGTGGGCAGGACAACTGCAAAGCAAAATATCAAGGAAATCGATTTAAACGATTTCCAAATATTTTTTTACATTTGTTAAATTCATCGTGTAACACCATTTTTTTACGTTTAACGTCTGTTTCGACATATTACACGTGAAATGAAATGATAAAATTATAGTAGTGTCCTACAGCTGTAGCAAAAATACAGAACTGCAAAAGCAATTGCTCTCAACGATTGAGCCAAATGAAGCATCGCCTTTTCCATTTAGTTCGCAACTCGTTCTACTGTTTATTTATGTAATATTTACACTACTGACCAATTCTTATTGCCATGACAGTAAAAGTGTGGAAATACAAAAAAACACTAAGAACTATTTTAATTCCATTGGATCGTCGGCCAATCATGAACAGTATTTTTTAGTTATTCCACGATAAAATATTTTTTTATATCGGTCTCCTTTTATTTCTTTTCAAAATTTTTCCAATTTTAATGGCAGCGTGTAAAATTTAAAACCTACTTCATTTTATATCTTGCTTTTTTATTTGCACGAATGGTCCATCGGATTATTACATCCAAGTATAACCGATATTCCTCGAAATATCACAATTGCAAGGTATTTTGGGGCTCAATGTGAGACTGATAAGCTGCAGCGTTATTAATCCAAAACAGAATTTGAAACAATCCAAAAGCACGAACTTTTAAAATGGCTTTCGTCAACGGACCGGATAAGGTAGTTCTTTTTTTACTACTAGCCAATGCTATTAGACACATGTATTACGAATAATCAATTTTAATTCTGTATTTACCGAAGCCATAAAATCTCGCTTTATTTTATTACATTGGAAAGTGAACTCAAATAGATAACAGACGTTATTTTTCATTAACATTCCTAAAATTAATTTTTTGCACCAAATGCAGAATATCCAACTGTAGTAAAACCGATGTCAATGTACAGCATGATATTTAGTCTTGCCGCTCGTTAAAAAAAAAAAAAAAAAAAAAAAATCAATCTGCAATACGCACTATTTTTAATAATAATAATACGGTGATGATTTATGAATTTTACGAAACGGAGCATACATAAATATTAGACAGGGTCAACTTGCAACAACTTTTGTTGAAATTTCAGAAGCTTGTTTTATACAAAATTTATGTCCTTAAAATTCAAAAAATAAATTCATCATGTATTTGTCCCTCCATTTATGCATGTGCCATATGTAACGTTACGTTAAACAATAAAATTTTTTTTTTTTAATTACATATGAAGCATATATATTCATCACTGTATAATTAACTAACCTTATGCGAAAAGAATATTTCGCACAAATAGAGGGACCATTTTCCACCAGTCTAAGTGGACAATCATTGTGTATCTACTACACGAATAATATGGGGAATGCTGGACAGCTAAATGTGTTTCGAAATTCGTATAAAAAAAAAAAGAAGCCAAATTAATAACATTTTCCTTAACTTAAAGTGTGAGCTACATTAGAAATTTCCTCAGTTCGGTATTGAGCGGTGATACAAGAAAAAAAAAAAAAAAAAAAAAAAAAATCTGCAGTCGATCTATGAAGAAATTCGACCTTTTGTGTGTCAAACGGAGTGCTGCCGCTGATGCTGCTGCTGCAGGAATCGTTCTGAAAGTTTTCATGCACAGCTCCCCCTCCCCCCCGTGCATCCCACCGTGTATTATTTTGTAACCCTTCTGCAAATTTCAGTGCTATCGAAAATCCTTCAATGAGCTCCCTCCAGTTGCTTTTCTTTTGCTGATTTTTTTTTTTTTTTTGCGATCTCATAACTTCCTCTAGTACTTCCTGTTCAAGAGAAACATTCTAAAACGCTGGAGGGCTCTACGCTATTTTTTAATGTAGTTGCACCCTCATTATTCGTTATCTCCGAACACTACTTATTTGAATTAAAATCCATTAAAGAAACCACCTTTTTCCATATTTCTGTTACAAAGCTAAATAATCACTTACATCACTGATTCCAGAGCGCATCCCGGAGTCCAATTTATTATCCGAAAATTGCTCCCAATTTTCATCGTTGCCCCGCAGCTTCCTTGCTAAACCATCGCCTCCAGTAGTATTTTTCTGAAATGAAAAACTTTCATTATTGAAGTCGGACCATTCCCTGCAACCTTAGCGGCTTTCATTCATCACGAACTTTTAATGATCTCACAATTAAAAACTTTGATGAAAAGCTCCCGAGGGTTAACAATTAAGGGATGCATTTTTATGGACTTTTTTAGCTTTCGGTTTGCAGAAACGCCCGAAACTGTAATTTCGAATACATTCCCACGAAGGACGTAACATACGTGAAATTTGACCGTAAAAGTCAGTTGATTATTAAAAATTATACACTGCATTTTAATGTGAAAGATAGGTGTGATTTTTCACGGTTGGCAGCAGCAGAACATTTCCAAATGGTTATTTATTTTCATCTGCACAATGTATAACGATCGTTATTCATATTCAAATCAAAACTTTTTTATATTACCGGCGTTTCGTTTCAAGTTCATTCATTATAAATTAATACAGACCAACATTTATTAATGCACAAACTCCTCGACAGTGTAGACAAAAGCAACAAGATGACTATGCGTTATCGTTGTAAAGACCAAAAACAGTTGCATACTTCCTTTACACATCAAGCACAGAACAGCCGATAATTAAAATATTTTAAATATTTAACACTTATAAATATTGTTTGGACAAAAATATAATCGTAAATAAACATTAGATGTAAAGTCATCTTAGATCATTACTATTCAATATGTAAATGTTAAGAAATTTATTTTGAATTATGTAGAACTAAAAACTAGCAAAGTTTAAAAATGTAGATTAAATTAATGCACTGTTGCCGTAGACCGTTAGTTCTCAATTACTCAGTTTTAAAAATTGAAAATATTCAAATATTAAAAAAAAAAAAATCACAAATAATTTTCAGCTAAATATTAAATTTCATTTATTTAAAAACGAAATCATTTTTTCTTTCATAAAAAGGAACTGGTCAAAATGTAAAAGTGATTTGGCAGTTTTTATTTAATATTTTCTTTTAAAAGCCTTACTACTACTTTCCGGAAAAGGTACCGCACTTGAAGCGTGCGGCAAAACCAAAACCGTGACAAACGTTAAGGCAGATTTTTCAATCGTGCACAAATAAATGGTGAATTGTAAACTGGTCAAGGTATCATTAAAGCTGTTGAAGAAAGCCTTCTCAAACCCGACAGCGAAAGCTTAATGCGAATTATGTGGACTTAAAAACAATGACGGTCGATCGAATCAATTTAGTTGAATAAAGGATCCACAGAAGGACTTGAAGGAGTTCATTGCTTACTGTTTAAGCTCTCGATATTATCTGAATCAAGTTTATAAATCTACTTGTGAGTCGAAGCAGTCAACGAAAATAATGATATCTTATCCGAGGGTACAAATAATTAATAAATTTTCTTTCTTTAAATAAACATTTAAATGAAAAATAATTAATGAACTTTTAATTTGAATTGGTACTGAAAAGGAAATTTCTGAACTTTGTTTTCACCTATTCCAACCAACTGTACCTGACATAATGCTCTCTCTGAATTACATTCTTAAATTTGAAAGGTTTCGATCCCTTGAATTTCCGAATTCTCGATTTTTACTAAAACAATCCTGTGAAGTTGACATTCCTAAAACGTAGCGAATGAAAATATGCTCGAACGTTATTTACTGCCGGAGATTCACATCAGCACTTCACGCCCACAATTTAGTTTAAAAATGTTCCATAATTATAGAATAAATCTAAAGATGAAAAAAAATTATGCCAGGCATTATATCATTTTTCCTTATTTTTTTATTCGAAATAGAAAATAAGTCCCAACGAAATCATTTTTGCTTTCCTTCGTGCAAAATCCACAATCTATTTTAATTTTTCGCCACTACTTTTATTTGATAGCGCATTTTGATTATTTGATTTGATTCTTCATATTTGAAAATACTCCAATCAAATCACAATTCTCAGATTATTTTTAACTATTTTGAAATGCAAAATTTGTCACAATTCAACATGAACACACTTTTTAACATTTTTCCGTTCCAATTTTCTTAGTTTGGCAGTAATTAGCTGTTTAATAATTTAATATGTACTGCATAATTAAAAAAATTAGTTCTTTTTTTATATAAATTTGTTATTAATTCAATAATTTCTTTTCAACATGGACTTCATTTGATCAATTTTAAAATTCTTTTTCTCCCTCCAAGTTTTCAAGCGCCTTGAAACTTAAGAAAGAATAGGTTTGCCATACTGCTGACGAGTTGCTCATGGCTTCTGCAATTTTCCCAAAGACCCCCTTTGCATTCGACTTTTCGCATACGAAATCATAAGTTAGATTGCCCAGTCATTAAATTTACATTTAACTTCCTCTTATGAATGCAAATATTGTTAATCTGCAAAAATATTCCAGCTGGACAGCACGGTCAATAAATTATGAAAATCAAGCCAAATTTTTTACTATTATGGAGAAGAGGTAAAATTTCTGTGCAGAGATTCAGTCACAATTGCCTGCCGACGCTCCACAATGAAAGGAGAAAATGCAAAGAGAAAAATTTTAGTATCAGCTTTAATAGCAAAAATATTTCCAATTACTAAAAGGTACATTCAACATCAGCTGGATAGCATGCAATATTTAATGGATAATTATCCGATTCAAGAGCTATCACATACAGTATTTTCACCGTTTTCGACGTTCGATGACATTTCTTTTTAAAAAAAGATGCCAAAACGCTGTAATTTAACTAATCGCGGTATGCATGGCAAAGATGAAGAGAATGCAACCAGTTACACAAAACCATTAATGTGAATATATATATGTATATATGTTTGGAAAAATGAAAATCTTCATATTTGAATTAAAGATTCATTTAGTTTACAATATTATTATTATTTATGTTACATATTGTATAATAATTGAAATTGAGTGAAATATAAAGTTCATATTTTATATACAATATTATACAATAAAATTTAAATTTTAGAAAGCATTTAATTTACTAAAAATTTGGGCAACATTATTCTCATATATATATATTTTACGTTGCTCAGTGCAAACATCACTCTTCTTTTGTTCTGGTTTCTTTATATGTCATAAATAAATTTTATACATACAAACTATATATATCCAAAATAAATTTTTCTTCTGAAATTTATACATCGTCATGTATAAAATTATAAGCTCCATTTGCGATAAAAATAGTTTGTGTTCTTAATAAAGCTCAATATTTTAATCTAAAATATTCTTGTTAAGCATGCTGTAAGCAGATTAGCTTACAATTATTATCAACTGTAACTGCAGTTAATAGCAATTATAACAGTTTTCTAAAAATACCATTATCTATAATATTGAAATTAAAATTTTTCCAGAGCTTTAGAAACATGCTTCTTCAATGTAAATAACAAAAGTTGATGCCATCAATTTTTAACTTATAAAAGGAATACTTTTCTTATTCTTCGATAGCATATTTTCTAACATCACCTACCTAAATAGTTGAACAAGGAAGTTTTATATAATTAATGATTCTCGGTATTTTAATTTCAGAATTAAATAATCTTTAATAGAGAATAACCTTTTGAAATTCTAAATAATTCATGATTAGTAATACCTTTCAGTGTACATGGATGCAATAAACAGATTAATGTGAAAAAAAATTAACTTAAATCTGCATAAAAAGCATTAACCATTTACTTGGAAAATAAAAGTTAGGGAAGCAACAACAGCAAATCATCTTAATTCATAAGATTACATTATTTATCATTAGAAATTAATATTTTTTATTCTATTCAATAAATTTGTAAAAGACTGCCTTTTTTCTACATTTTAATTCACAAAACAAATATATGTCTGTGTGTGTGTGTGTGTGTGTGTGTGTGTGTAATATATTTATACATATATATATATATAAAATTTTTATTTATGTTGGAATTAGAAATCTTTTTAGAAAATAAATGGTTATAAGGTAAAGGAGAGGAGAGGTGCAAAAATAATTTCAAGAGAGATGAAATATAAAAAACTTGGAATTACTAATCTGAGATATTTGAAAATAAATCTTTAGTAATAAAGTTTATATATAATGTAATATATAATTTTCATCCAAAGGTTTTTTTAATTTATATAAGAAATAACACTCTTACCATTGAGGCTTCTTCACTAGCTTCGTTCAGTCTTTGAGCATACTGCCTAAGAGTCGTATCTGCTTGTTCACACTGTTCACGAAATGCATATGACTGGTTAACACTGAGTAAACATTTACTACATATTGAGGAGGGCAGACCGTCTCCTTCATAAAGCTTAAAAGGAAAAATTAACCTTATTAGGCGATATATTTGAAATGAATTTTAAATGTTTCAAGTTTACTAAGAAGATTCATCTTGCAATCGTTAATATTAAGCTGAGGTGCAGGCTTAAACAATTTAAAAATCACTACTAAAATGATTAAAACCTCATTACTTTAAACGTGAAAACAAAAATTTTTATAGTTAGATCTGTAAATGCAAAATAATTTCTACATGATAGACCTTCGGTATTTGATGAAGCCTCTCAGAGTAACATGGCGACAACGGAGGCTTCACCATTTCATCGCGAAGCCCATAACTTGCAAAATGCTTCACGAACTTAAAAGTGCATTACTTAATCAGTAATTTCCAAGATCTCACCTCTAAAGATGCACAAGACATTATGCGCACAGGTAAAGGCACCTTTTTATCACTCTTTTTCTTTGAAAAAATTGAAGACATGGAACGCTTCTCTAAAAGACAAAGTCTGCATATTTTTTCGAAGTCCAGTACTTGTGCTTCACTCTTACTCATGTTTCATTACTACAAAAAAAACTATCACATCAAGTGTCACACTAGCTTATAACCCGATCATAAATTTCCTGTAAATAATTACATTATTAAATTTCAACTAAATAAAACATAAAATCGATGACAAAATGGAGGATATTTCCTTTGATCCTGATCCTCAGGGCGTCTTACTTTTCAACTCATACTTGATGTCACTTCCAAATCGACCAATCAGATTCCCGGATTCGAGCCGACCAATCGCAGCCACGGTTACGATTTGTTTCCGTCGCGAAAATCAATACAATAATTTCCTTTTCGGTTTTCCCAAATGTTAGTAATCTTTTTCAGACACGCCAGAAGTAATCGGCTGGAGCGACTTGTGTCGCGACACGTTGCGATCCATGTTCATAACACAAAACTCCTCCCGTCACCGTCGCAAAGCATTTCGCGCGCAAAAACGCTGCGATCTCCCATGCCGTTGAGAGGAACGAAGGTTTGTTGCAATTTAAGCAGATTTTAGTAATTTCCCTCACAGGAATGAATGAATGCTCGGCCGAGTAAAAGTTATTTTTTTTTTTCTGCATTAACGTAAACCGCATGATAAAAAGTAGACGACGGACGAAAATCGCATTCGGCACTGCATCAGAATGGCCGAAAGTCCGCGCATTTTATCTCGCAGGCGTCTCTCGTTAAGGTTGCGAATCGCTCGTGCAAAAAATTTTGAAGAAAATTTAAGAAAACGAGGAACCCTCGACGGCCAAGGATGAAATGAAACAAAACCGTTCGATTCACAAACTATTTTATTGTTTTAAATTGAATACAAACGAGTTTAAATCGAAAGCAAGACAATTTAGCATTATCAGAATTACATATAAATATATTTTTATAAAGATGGCGGCAATGACGAATGCAATCCTCGTTTTCAGAAGTAACGTTTTTCGGTTAATGGCGTAAAAAAAAAAAAAAAAAAAAAAATGTTACTCTGCAAGATTTTGGGGAACATTTATCGCGTTCGATGTGCAAAGGAAGACTTAAGCTGGAGGACTCGTTAACGGCAGCGTTTCTGAAGACGCCAAGGGATTCTTCGGAGGGAGAACATCAAAGTTGGATCAGAGCGAGCCCCGGAACAGAGAAAAATTTCGAAAGAGCTGCACACTCCTGCGGGAAATCGAATTTTACAGCGCCTCGCGTGGGGCCCACCAAGCACGGCCCGATGGCGAAAAATATTTACGTTCACATCAATTTTCGGTGCGAATCTTAACGCAAACCCGACAGCGAATGCTGAATCGCGCCGCTTTCAGAAAATGCAATTAAAGGCGGGGCTTTTTCCAACGTGGCACAAGAGAAACTAACGCAGTTAACAGGCTCTGCTCGTGTTACTTCTGACAAACGAGATTGCCACAAATCGGTTATTAGCGGATACAGCAAATACTTAAAAAGATAATTTTAAAGCATGCATTTACTTAAAATTCTTTTGTAAAGAGGTAGAATAAAAACCATCAGCGAAAAAAACAGCCAGAAAATGCGGAGCCGTTAAAGAGGCATTGGATAACGAGCATCAACACATATTTGCGGCCTCAATTTTCCGATCCGCTGTCGGGAAGTCGACTGCCTGATCGGCGAGGCCTGCATCGACGGTTCGACAGGATCCATCTTTCTAAAAAGACCTAACCTAAAATAATTTAAAACTGTCGGAACAGGTTTCTCAACGTCATTTTCCAGCACTTGCGGCCGAAATATCGTACGGCGAGCCTTCAAATGGCCGGAATCACGATCCAAATTTCGGCGTCACACCCAGAGCGCAACCGGGAAAATCCGCCCGAGCATTTTCGGCCGCTGAACTGTTGTCAGGGAAGAAAAAAATGAATCCTTCCATTCACGTTTAAAACTTAAAAAAAAAAAAAAAATGTCAAAAGAAATAAGCAAAATTTACGAAATTTCAGATTTTGGCGATATCCTTTTTAAAAGAAACAAAAAACATCGATTTCGTTAAGTGCGACTCATGAAACAGACAGAAATTTTTTTTAGGTGTTATAAAATCCTGTTTTTAACAAGGAACGGTCGCGTAATTTGGAAAAAGCAAAAAAAAATATATGCACATTTGCATTAAAGTTTTTTAACGGAGCAAATAATGGCGTGAAACAAAATTTGTTCAACAGTAGAATGTAAAATGAGAAATAAGAGATCAACAGCGAGAGATAATTTTCATTCTTCCTCTTAAAATATATTATATCTCATTAAAACTACTATCTGCAAACTAATTCTACACCTACGAAGAAAAGTCGAAAGCGATTTCATTACCACTGACAGTAACGACAGCTAGCTTTAGTTTAAAAGTATCATTTTGATTCTAAATTTAATTATTATAAACATATCGATCGTAATAAGCTATAAATTTTGATACACTTATAAACATCATATATATATATATGCGTGTAAACTATAATTATTAATTTAAATATTGTAAAATGCGAGTAAAGATACAACAGTATTTTATTATTACGAAAAAAGAAGCGAAGCTAGCTGTAATAATCCTGGAATTAACATTATAAAGTAAGCATCATTAAGATCATCGTTGCCCGATCAAAGGAACGTGCTTCCTCCGCAAATGGTCCAACCGCGAGTGCACGCAAAATGTCAGGAGTCACGAGAGCATTAAAATTTTGACTGAGCCCCGCAATTATTTTCGAAGCGGTCGCCGAGCCTCGGGTCACGAAACCAACGGATAAAAGGGAAAGTTCCGTCAAGTTGGCACTACCGGTGAAGGAGTCCGTTGGCAGCCCGGGGAACCTGCAGGGAAAACTAAACCCCTCTCCTTTTTGGCAAAGGATTCATCGGCGACCGCAGGGGTCAGCTTTCGCGTGCCTCGGTTTTTTTTCCACGGGGCGAAAACAGTTTCTGCCGCCCGACCGTCAGCAGAGAACCACACAAAGGCGATGGATGCACGTCCGGAAAGGCAAAAAAAAAAAAAAAAGTCGTAAAGCATTCGTTTTAAGAAGTTACACGTAAGAAAATCTGCATGCATATACACATTAAATGTATTTCGATAATTAGTAATATAATTATGTATAATTATACAAGTTAAAATTGAAAAAGAAAGCCGACAAAAAATTATGATTTCCGTCGTGAAAATCTATTAGACGACAGAAGTCGGCTGATGAAAAACGAGAAAACGTAATACTATCATTAGGTTTTGCTCAAAAAATTTTTCCTCTAATGAATTCTATCAAATAACTGTGATTACGAAACGATTAATAAAATAAATTTATAGTTTACTATAAAACAACGAAAGATTGGATTCCTGTGATATCTATGTCTTTGGTAACCATTAATAAAACACAAATTAATATTTTTTTTTTTTTTTTTAACTAAAACGTCTTTGGCTTTTTCTGATTTTTAAAAAAGAAAAATGCAAATGAATTTTCCGAACGTAAAATGAATATATTTCTCCGCCCGTCCGCGGCCTCGAGACGTCCAACAGCATGCAATGCGGAGTCCGAACCATCCCTTAAAATTGCTGACGATTCGAGACCGGGATTTCGATTTCGCACCCCTTCCCTCGACACGCAAGCGAGGGTGGACATCCCGAGCCGAACCCACCAACGGAACGGTTTACGTCGGAAAAATCAAAAATAAATCTTCAATTTGATTCGAATCGAGGATTTTTACCAACCACAGAAAGCGAGTTTCACGTAATAAACGGCAGAACTTTATGGATACATGCAAATACTACCACTAACACTTTTCGATTATAAATAAACACTGATTAAAACTTTTAAAATACGATTAGTCTTTTTTTTTTTTTTTTTTTTTTTTAATCAAAGAGTATGCGGAACAGTTAGAATATTTAAATGTGACTATCGTAACACGTTATAAATTGCATAATTGAGAAAAAGAAAAAACAGCTTGCGTCTCAGCTAAAGGAAAAATGCTGTCGCATCAATTATTGAAAATAAGAAAAAAACCGTCGCAAAGCGGGATTCTAAGACGCGGGGCAGGGCGAAAGATACAAATAAACTAAATGAAAGACAATTTCGAATCCCCCGAAGGACCGGGGAGGCCCTGCAGGAAAAGCAGCGGCGTTCGCTGCAGGACCCCACCGGCCGCGCACGAAAATGACAAAAAATGCAAAAAGTAAAAAAACATTGGCACGAAATCGTCGTCCGAAATGGTTTCCCACTTCGCGTAATGCCAGTCCTCGGCGTCAAACACAAATAAAAGATCCGTCGTCTTCGGATGAAACGCGGTTTCCTCCTTTTAAACTAAAATTATGTATTTACACGTACAAAAATAAAACAAATTAAATCAGTCTGAGAGGACAACTCAAAAAACTCTGCGGGTGGATTCGGTGAGCGAACGGGACCCGGTTCCGCCGCCGAAAAGCGCTGCCGGGAAGAATAAAGGACGATCCCGTTCCCTCGGGCGCCTTCGCTGGGCGTCGGGGAAAGCGATGCCCCGGAAACGGTGAAAATGCGCTGGAGAAAAACCGGAAAAGTCTCCGGGAGTGAAGGGGAAAAAACGGGATTTCGTTTACTCTTCGCGGGGGGGCCGAGCTTTGGGCGGTTCGTCGGACCCCGTCGGCTCCGAATCCTACAGGTTACACTGCCATAGTATCGTAGGCTGTGAGGAGTCCGTTTTGGAGTTGTTGGGAGCCTGCTTCGTTTCTAAAAAAAGAAAAATAAACAAATAAATATTGTTAGTAACCGATCGGCCGCACTCGGAAAGGACCCGCGATACAAGTCGATCTAAATAGCTACTTCAGCTAAAGGTGCACTACTTAAAAATCGCTAATGCTACGCAAGCGCACGACAGGATCGCGGACCTTTCGGCCCATTTGCACGGAACGCCGATGAGAAAGATGAAAAATGGGCGGGCTCGCCCAAGCGGCCATTTTGCCTGTGGTCAGCCATGAAAGAAAGCAAAATTTGTCTTTTGACTTTTAGGTAGCAACTGAAATAAAAAAAAAAAGGTTCGGACAGCCACAAAATGGAAGTTCCTCCGCCGGGATTTGGGTGCATTCCGCATGGAGAAAGGACAAAGCGAGATTCGGTCCCGGAAAACTGTCGGGATGAGACGTGCATTTGCGGTTCACGGTGCAGAAATGTTCGAATATCACCATTATGTTTGGACGGGATTGGGAACCTTCTGGATGGACGGGAGAACATCGCGAATGCTGATGTACAATCAGAGTGCACTTCAGAGTTAAGGAAAATCATGCTTTTTTTTTTCTGTATTATTTAAAGTCTTACTTACAACCATACTTAGCAAAACATCAAGCATTCCAAACATAGAAGACTTACGAGTTTCTGTTCCAAAGCAATAAAAAAACGTAACTTTGGATTAATAACACGTATTAAAAAATATATATATGTATATTAAATGTTAGTTCCTGCTGAGGGCGAGAACCGAGAATTGGCGAACTGTTCGTGAAATGCATTTCTGTCGACTCGATCTTTCGTGTCTTCCACGAGGAGCTCCGACTGACGGTTCTTTCAAATGTGATTCCGCCGCCGAGAAAACACCGTCTCGGTTCGACTGGTGCAAGGACATTTTCTTAAAAACGCGAACGGGGGACACCTCCTCATCCGGCAACGAAAATCTGCTTGGAAATGTCAAATTTCTCTTAAGGCGATCCTGCTGCCGGAGCAACTGGAAAACGCGAGCGGCTCAGATACCTGCCAGCCGCGAACGAATCCGCGTTCGTTTGGACGCGCTTGACTAATCGTGGAACGTTGAAGGTGTAAGCAAAAAGCAGAATATCTAACAGTTGCTGTTTGCAATTTTCATTTGATTTTTCACGATCGGCGCTGTCAAAAGCAACATTTTGCGTTTTCAACGAACTGATGTCGTCGCTGCGGGAATTTGCGAGCGAGATGTCGGAGTACCGGCCACGTTTCGGAAGACGTGGTACGTGGTCACCTACCTTCGCCCATTTAGCGTGCAAGAAATCGGCCTACTGCCACGCGGATTAAATATTGCCGTTTATATTGGACATTTAGACAAGATCGGTGTCGTGAAAAACGCAAGGGAGCTGAAGTGAAGCTGAGCATACATAACCACCGGTTTAAAATCAGTTGTCTTTTTCAGTGTGTACGTTGCGTTTCTAACATCGAGAAAGATCTCGTCTGCTGATGCTCAAAACCACCCAAGGCACTTCGAAGGTAAATGCGGAAAAAGGAAGTTAATTAATTTGCGGACAATTCGCTTCTGTAGAACCTACAGCGAAGGGAGCAATTTGTGCAGGAGCGAATCATCGGAAATCGACGCCGTGAGCAAGAAAAAAATTCTTGTCTTGAATGTCCAAAATTTGTTAAAATGAATTGTAACATTAAAATTTTGTTTTTAACGGAAAAGTTAAATAAATTTTAAGTCGATGACTGACCTTTCAATCAGTTTGCGCATCTCCTCGGTGGTCATGCCATCCTTAGAGCCGCTTCTGCTACTGTTGGCTGTAAACAGACAGAACACTTTCTATCTACCACGTACACAACACTTACATACAAAAAACATTCTTGAAAAAAAAAAAAAAAAAAAAAAAAATCACACAATCAAATCTGTCAAAAAAACATTCTTCATTTTACCTTAACCACAGACAAGTATTTAGTTCTAGCCAAAGCAAAAAAGCGAATTTCGAAATTCGGGAAGCGCTGCAACGACATTACATTACGTCCGAACAACACTGTTCGATCGGTACAGAAAAGGTTCGAAAGGGAGCTGCCTGATTGTAAAATTAATGTGGAT
Source organism: Ricinus marginatus (assembly GCA_028565995.1). Classification (NCBI taxonomy): domain Eukaryota; kingdom Metazoa; phylum Arthropoda; class Insecta; order Psocodea; family Ricinidae; genus Ricinus; species Ricinus marginatus. The sequence continues at coordinate 3,250,912 of JAOWBB010000011.1, read as the reverse complement.
TAAATAAGAAAATGTTCGTCGCTTTCAACGCGAAAAGACAACAACTAAGCTCAGCTCGGTTGTTTGCCATTTTCGCAAACCGAAGATGCGCGATAAGATGGTCAATTTAGGGCTTCGAAACGCACATGAGGGTTACGGCGTGCTGGAGCGACAATGCCGGAAGGAAATGCGCCCCAAATTAATCGGAGAACGTGAATAAACAACCCCTCGTCTGCCAATGCGAAAATCCTTCAGGCACGACACTGCTTTGCGCATGAAGCAGACCTATGCGTCGCACTGCCTTTTGCGGTACCTGAAACGCACGTTTCCCTCCCTTAAGCTTATTCCGCGTTGAATGCGGAAGCATTTCCAAAGGCGTTTCCGCCACTTCGAATTCACTTCCTTCCGTGCTCGAAGAGGCCCACCGCCAGGGAGGTTCCGACTCCGCTTAAGAACGAGTCAGCTATGCCGCAAAAATATTTTTTAATCTCTTGGAAACATTATTATTATTGAAAATGGTTGAAAACTTTGAGGGCGAAGGAAAAGAGATTTCAAATTTGGTTTCCCTGCCCGAAAAGGCCCACAATTGATCAATCTGAGGGTAATGTGAATCGTTAATTCCGAACAAGTGTAATGGAACCGAATGTGAGACTTCCATTGAAAACTCCGCGTCTCCTTTGGAAGAAATGGCGGCCAGATAATGGATAAGAAGCAGTTAATTCTGCTTCGAGCGTTAACTTAAGAGTTAACGCCTGTAATGTTGAGGCGAGAGTTTTGATTCCAGAATATTAATGTTTTTTCCAAAGAGTTTCAATTTCTCTCATTGGTTAAAAACGTGTTTGCGAGCATTTCATCTTCGCTCTCTCGATCCAGAATGTCAGAAAAATCATTTTCCCCGAGTAATATCTGCGGAAAATCAAAGATAGCTCGTTATACGACGTCGATGAGAGCATTCTTTGGCGTCGAAAAGGTCCGCGGGATCGAAGGGGTGAAGGAGAAATTTAGACAACCCCTGGAAAGGTTGCCGTACCCCCACTGAAGCCGTGTCACTCCTCAAACCTTTCCACTGCAACGGAACTTCTGTGGGCGGCTTATGCGCAATCTACCGCTTTACTCTGCTTCTCGCTAGGAGGAAATTTACCTTGACGTCCCAGGAGCTGGTCCCTGTCGCATTCGGCTTCGGACACCTCGTTACTATCCTTGGAGTCGTTTGCATCGTGATTTCGCGGAGGTGGTGGCGGGGGTTCCGGGCTGCTGCTGATGGGTATGTTGCGAATGGAACCTGAAATTTTTCATTTTTAAACTTTCGGAAATCGGGATGGAAGAATGTCTGCGGGGCCAAAACAAGCAAAAGGTAAAAAAATTTCGATCTGAATCCGTCCCGCGTCTCTGCCGGAACGTTTGCCCGCAAATCTTCAGCGGCAAGCCGCTGCCTTACCGAGACTTCGACGTCCAACGCTATTTCTGCTTCCATAATGGTCGTAGGGAGCTCCGTAAGGGCTGTACTGAGAACCGTACGGATCTTCGTGATCCTCACAGTTGGCGGGGTCGTCGTATTCCGGTGAGAAAGCCGAGTTCGGTCCTGCTACTCTGGAGTATCTGGGCGTTCCTCGCGGCTGCTTTACGCAAAAATTTCATTAAAAACCTTTTTGTAAAATAATATTACATGTCTGAACTGAAGGGCGAACAACGAACCATCGACTGAGATCCGGATCGTTGATGAATCGTTCCCGTGTTGTGAGAATGTCCGAGGGTTCCGGAATGACTTCCGTTTTGTTGTGGAAAAGTCTGGAAGTTAACACCCGCTTTCGAAGGATCCATGTTTTCCTCGCGGAATCCGAGCAAGTGGAAAGTTGCATACGGACAAATCTCATCTTCCATGCCTACAAGAAAATAAAAGGAGCAACAGTAAAATGTTCTAGAGACATTCAACGCGGGAGAAAATTCCGCAAACTTCCTGTGGAACGAGAAAAAAAAAACGAGATTAGCAGTTAGGAACACCAGCAATCAAAACCAAACGAGGGGGGAGGAAATATGCCTTTTCTCATCCCTCCCATTAAGGGAGGAATCATTAACATATGGATCATCTATGTCGAGAAAGTGATCAGGTCTGTTTCATTTTGTTGTGGAAGTATTTAAAGATTTTCCTTATGATTAATTGATTCGAAAATATACAAATCAAATCGATTAACTTGCCAGTTTACCCGCAAATTCAGAAGTCTGTCCTAACTTATAATTAGCAGTGCCGAGTAAACTTAACTCGGACGATGTCGTCTCCCGAATCATAACTGGACCTCAATCACTTTCATAACAAACGATACATGTGAGCATTCTTCCTAAGAAGCGATGCCCAATGCTTAAAAGTAAAATCATAAAGCTGTCACGTTCCTGCAACTTTATCATTTCCAAAAAAAAAAAATTATCAAATATTACATAACAAATCAAAATGTTCAATATACGTTTGGGTATTCAACGATTTGAAATTAAATTAAAAACGTTGAATTTTAACAAAACAATGCTATTTAAAGACGTAAAATATTATGAGGTGTTAAATATCGATATGTTAAATAAAATAGTCATGAAGTTGCTAACTTCTTCTGCGAGATAGTATAGTTTTTTCCTTTATGTAAACAACCCTTTCACTCCCAAGTATCTCTCTCTTTAATAATATTCGCGGTTTACAATTTTTCTTCAGTTTTTACTGGCACAATTCGAAACGGCCGCTAACGTGTATGCAAATCTCGTTTGTTCGACAGAAGAAAAAGAGAAGCTTCAGAGTGGGCAACTTCTTGCTTGATTTTGCATGATGGATGGAACTGTTTGTGAAGCTGGGAAAGAAAATTTTCGCCATCTTTTTTTTACATCGTTTTTTTTATGATCACTTCTCGTGTTCCTCGATCCATCGTCCTTATGACAGCAATGTCTTGATGAAATTCCGCCCGCATGATACCTGCATGGAAACTGACACCTGCGCTCCCTGTGCAATTGTGAGAGAGCGCAAAGCGTTTGCGTTGCAAACCTAAAGTCGAATCGAACAGACTGAAAAGCCGTAAAATCGACAAAGTAACGAGGAAGGAACGGTAAAAACCCATTGCCATGCAAAGTGCAAAGCAAAACTAAGGAAACTAAGCAAACTAACCTCTGCACGTGTATAGGGTTTCGTCGGAGCCACCATGCGGGTGGGGTGGCAAACGCCTTGTGGGGCATCCATTCTGTCCTAATTCGTCGTAAAAATGTCTCCTGGGGTCCCATGTGGCGCCTATTCCACCTCGATATCCGCCTACTCGGTTACATTAATAGGACAAAGCCAAAAATCAAAATAAATAAACAAAGAAAAAATAAATAAAGATAAAAATATAAGAAACTTAATTACAATGAAGAACGAAAATAAAAGCAATGAGTGAATGAATGAAAACTGTATATCAAGTCATGTATGCAGTTAAAAAAAAATTTTCAAACTTTTATTGGAAGGAGATATTGAATCCCGCATGATTAAAGACGATTTTAAAAAGTATAAATTTTAATTTTCGCCGTTCAAATAGCGGAATTCATTTGATTGCATTTTACGGAGATTTATTTTTTAATTTTATAATCGCGTAAAATAAAGTATCGTTTAGAAGAACATTTATAAAATATTAATTTGAATTGCAATATACAGTATTTTGCAGAAAATGATGCACTTTTAGAATGTGCACCCTCTTTTTCATAACAGAATGCCGGTTAGGATAGCTTAGATTTTAGGTGAGATTGTAACTTGATTAAAAAAAAATAAAAAAAAAAACCTGCATTTAATGTACAACTGTAAATAGAAGAGATGTGAGAGTTCTTTAAATTTAGCTCCTCTAAAAGCTGTATCTGAAAAGAGTTAAACTCTTTTTTTTAATTTTTAGATTTCTGCCTTGTCTGCTTATAATTTTAATTACTTATTTATGATGCTGATTTTCATTTTCCTTTTCATCACGGTCAATCCGCGCGGATTGCCTACGATGAAATTAATTATTTTACACTTAAAGCGTTTTATTCTTTGAGATTATATCTACAGTTGCTTTTTTTATTGTTATGAAGATGATGTAAATGATAAAATAAAATTTTAAATTAAACAAAAAAAAAAAAAAATAAAAAAAAAAAAAGATAATGCCAACAAATATCTGGAAAGACTAAGGAACGTGTGGCCGTGCAGCCGAGAGATAGTTTTTTCAATTTCAGGTTTTAAATTTAGAAAACGACCCCGTTCTTATCATGTTACTGCTTATTATTTCTATCCGTCTGGACACAGCTCGAAAAACGTTCTGCAACTTCGAGATCTCAGTTAAAAAGAATCGATATGACCTGCGTTAGAGAAACATTTTAATCCAATATTTAAATTCAAATAGTGTCAGCATGTACTCTTAATAGCAGTTAAAAAATGTAAACCCCTGCCTGCGCTCTTAAAGAAATCAACGGGTTCATCCGAGACCAATGTACTTAAAAACTCTGGTCAGCTGGCCATGATTTTTTTGAGTTGCTTTAGACAACATGCAAACCACTACTTCAAAAATGCAATTGCTCCCATAAATTCTCGTTTTTGCTTACTTATGACTGTACCTCTCTTGATCCTGTCGCAAGTATTGTAGTTTGATCCCGGCACAGGAGGCAGCTTCCTGTTCGGCGGAGCGATATAGCCTAGCTCGTCCCGAAGATCAGGTCGACGTTTATCCAAGGTGGAAGTTCCGATTCCTGGTTGGTTGTAGACCACGTCATCTGTAAGAAATATTTTCCGTCAGGACACTTTTAGAAAACTTTTTTCTTCTTTTTTTTTTCTTTTTAAGAGAAAAACTCCTGATGTGACTTAGAAATCCTATTTTCTCGATCAAAGCGATACCTCTCAAGCGAGTTTGTTCCGGTCCCCTGGACCTTCTGGAGATTGCCATGCAAACGACAACGAATCCGACGAAGATAACAATAATGGTGGCCACAATCGGGACGATAATGTTAAGATTCGCCCACTCGGGCAGCCAGGGGAAGAGCTCGTGTATGAGGGCGCCTTCCCCTTCCGGTGGGGCGATCGTACCTGTAAATGAACAAACCTTTGGTCTGCGTGTTCTTTCCTCGCACGACGCATATTACGATGATGGCAACGATGATGACTAGAATGGACGAAGCTACAGGCACGACTAGATTCAAATTGGATAGGAGGAGTTGCAAATTGTAATCTCCGCTCCCGGATGGATCGGGTATTTCACGAGCCGGGGCAATAGTACCTGCAATTATAACATTTCAACTCTTACTTAAATCGTGGGTACTGTCAATTTGAATTAGATTAATTAAATTAAAATAAAATTCGTTCATTTTTCATTTATCAAAATCTTGACTGGAGATTAACATAGTTATTTAAATGGGCACGTCACGAAGATACTATTGCATGAAAATTAAGAGGCCCGGAAAATAGCTCATCATTACCATCATCTTTACCGCTCGTAATTACAACAATTTATTGCGCTGCAAAATAATGAAAAATAAAATCGCCATTGCATGTTCCGGAATGAAAATATTTTTGGAGTAAAGAACAAAAATGAAGAAGCATTTATATAAAGGAACATCAGAGAATGCCTTATCAATGATATTCAGCAAGAAAAAGAAAAAAAAAAAGTTCAATTGCATGAATGAGCTGCCAGAAATTTAATATAAAAGCAATGCACCAGTAAATTAATTATTCTGTATTTTAAATATTCGTAATGCAGACGTGATAACATTTGAAAGGAAATACTGCCGTTATTTTTTTAACATCTTTTTGGCGCTGCATTTCATTTTTGTTAACTGCATTGTTTTCATTTTAAAAAACCTAATATTTTGCAGAAAATTTCCGATCTCGCTCTAAACATTAAGGGCTCTGTAAGTATTTCTGACAGCTTTTGTTAGACATGCGTAGCAATAAGTTGTTCAATATTCCGTTGCAAATTTATAGGAATGATTAAAACAAATTTTTATGATATAAGAATTAAAGATTATGATTTTCATATTAAAACCAATTACTTACTTTTGAAAAGATTAAATTAAAGCCAAAAGAATATAAAGAATTATTCATATAAATACGGGAGAGACAATAGTCTCTCTGAAGAATAACCATCGAAGAAATAATCTTGAAAATGTTAAAATGTTAATAATTTTTTAAAACGAAATTATTTTGTTTTTACCTCCAGTGACAGTAAGAGTGGCGAACTCATATTCTCCCACCGAGAATCCGGCATTGTTATGGGCTGTGACCCGCAAATGATACCATGTGGCAGGATCCAAATCCAGGACAACGAAGTTTCCTCCGGGTTTAACATTATTCGAAACTTGGTTCCATTCTAATTGATTCCTATAAATGAAGTCAAGAATCAACATGGAGTTTAAAATTTTTTATTTGAAAATTCGGTAATACTTCTCTAAAGCATCGCATGAATTATCAAACTTCACAAATTTCTTTCGAATGCACAATCATTACCTCTTTTTGTGTTCTACAACAAAATAGAGCATCGGGCAGCCAGCATCAGACCATGCGTTAAGGTGTAATTTTATTGTATTAGTCGATACTTCGATGAATTTTCTTGCCTCGGGTATTACGGGTTTTGAACCTTTCGTCTTTGTGTTCAATATGTCGCTCGGATCGCCCGTGCCGATGCTGAAAGAAGAACTTTGTCATTACAAGATCCAAGCAAAGCATAGTTGTTTCAGGAATCGATCATACCTGTTATATGCTGTGACATAAATTTGATATCTCGAACCGCACCACAAATTTTCCAAATTATATTTCTGAATGTGACTTTCCACTTGAACAGTTTCCCATTCCCCGAATTCCGGTTTGTAATGGATCGTATATCCGTGGATAGGTGCCGTATCGCTACCGTGAGGCCTGAGTTTCAAAGTTATTGAGTTGGTAGTCGTTGCGGTCAGGGCTACCTGAGGAGAATGTGGGGGCGCTGGAAAAAAAGAAATTAGTTTTAATTTTCTTTAAAAAAAAATTAAAAAAAAGAAAAAAAACCAAATGAACAACAGATGCATACCCAAGACAACCAACTGATGAGTGACTGTATCGTGGCCGAAAGAATTCTCGACGTAACATGAATATTCTCCGGCATCGGTTCTTGATACTTCTTTTATTAATAAACTTCCTTCAGGGAGTTGTCTCAATCGTTCATTTGAGGTTAATGTGTTTCCTTTTATCTGCAAAATTATTCTTTATAAGATCATGATAAAATTTCTACTTGAAAGAAATGAAGTTGTCTTTTGCCAGACATTGAAACCGGTACGAAGAAAACACATAATTTTACACTGTGACAAAAACATCCAACGGCACCACCTTTTTCTGCTTCAGTAATATTACCTTCCAAACAATATCAGGAGCAGGAACTCCGACGGCTAAGCAAGGAAGTTTTACGTCCTCCCTGTAGGTGGCTGTGAAGGAATCGTCAAAGGATGCAATTTTAGCAGGAACTGAAATTAGAGAATACCAATTGAGCAAAACCAAATTTTCGCATTTTATGTTTTCACTCCAGGCAAAAAAACAATCTTACTTCTGGTGCTCGGTGACAATGTGACGCTTTTGGAAGGCTGACCTTCTCCAATGTTCGTTGAAGCTGTAACCCAGAATTCATATTTTTCTTTCTTATCTAAACCGGAGGCTTCATAACTCATCTGAAAAGGTGGCACCTTCTGACTTCTTGGTTCTTCCTGTAAGTTAAATTTTTTAACTGAAATCAGTTGCCGTCTAATTTAACCGAATATCATGACATCTTTTGCTTTCAGTTATTCCATTTTTACTGAGAGCAATAAAAATTCGAGAAGCGAAAACTAAATTAAGGAACGAATGCGGAATTAATAACGGATTCAAGATATATTCTTATGTTGCGTCTTTAATAAAATAATAAAAATTAAAAAAAGTTAAAAGTCAATTTACGTCTTTAGCGGTTTCGCTGTCTTCGCGAATGTACACAGTGTATTGTATGACAATTCCATTTGGTTCAACGGGAGGTTTCCAACTGACTAGAATCGATTCTGCGGACATCACAAGACCTTTCACCGCTGACGGAGCCTCTGGAACTGCAGAAGATGAATGGGTTTACAATGCAAAGCTTGCAATTTAAAATATAGAGAGAAATATCAAAAGTAATTTACCATCCTGTTCTGTCTGGCAATGAATAGGTGACGATCTAACTCCATCTCCGCCGGATGTGTATGCCAAAATTTGCATGCTGTAATTTGTGTACTTCTTCAGACCGTGCAATATGGTTTCTGATGATGATGTTATTTTTGTATCTTTTGTGCTTTCGTCTAAAAAGAAATATGATTTTTTTATGTACCAATTTAATTTAAGTACGATTTAGATCGCCTGATATTAATTGTCATTTCTGCCGATCGTAAACAACAATAGGTTTTAAAATAATTTTTTTACGATCAAATTAAAATATGCTTAAAACAATAATATTTTGCAAAGTTAAATTAAAAATTTTAATACACTTAATGCTGGATTATTCGGAAATTCAAAGTTTCTCAGCCATATCCGGCGTTCAAATGAATATCCACGAAGGCATCACTTACCATACCAGGTATCAGCCGGTCCGTAAACTACTTTATAACCCTTGATAATGCCATTGGCACTGGAGAGAGGAGGCGAAATCCAGGACAACCGAATCGTCTGAGAGGTTAACGTGGTGCACGTGGCATCGTGTGGAGGTGCTTCGGGTACTCCTTCAGCCGTGTACTGACGGATTTCTTCGCTCATAGGACCTTGTCCGACTTTATTAAAAGCTTGCACAACTACTCCGTATTGGGTGTAAGTTCTAAATATATTGTGGAAATGATTTAATAAGTGAACTACAAATATTGCCAACCAGAGCTGTGGAGTGAATGTTTGCAGAATCTGGATCTTAGGAATTTTTACGGATTTTGTATAAATGTTTACTGCGCCATTTAAAATCTTTTTTCGAAAGGCAATTTAGAGTTCCACGATCCTTTCGTCCAAAAATCGATTTCAAAGTTTTTTTTTTTCCCAGATTAATTTCCTTCCGATCATTTTAAGCAAATTCGCGACTTCTATTTCGACAAATGAAATGCTTTCCAATTAAATCAGAAATTTCACTTTTCGTCGCTCTTATATAATAATTTAATTTTTATGGTAATCCAACAATGCAACTGAATTTCAAATTTCGAACCTTTTATTCTGACTCCACGGCCCTAACATTAACAGAACACGCTCCCTTGATATTCTTCTAAAACTCACTTCAAATTTCCAATCTGCAAATGATGCTCTCTTCCTTCCTCTTTGCTGAATTCAACCGTTTCAAAAAGGTAGGGCTTTTCAGATGAAGCCAATTTATATCCAACGTAATAACCCAAAATCTCGCCATTCCAATGTTCTTTCTCGGGAGGTTTCCAGAAAACTTTTAACGTGTGCTGATCGGGAGCTTCCACTCTGACACCGGTCGGCGTACCGCTGGGAGCTGCAACATTGAATAAGAAAAATCAAAAATTTAATTTATAAGAATACAATAACACGGTGACCGTCAAAGAACTTTGGATTTCTTGATGCCGATACGTATTCCCCTTATTGGCATTTGCGCATTATGACTTCGCAAAATCAAATATCACTTTACCTTCTTCTGCTGTTATGATGGTGACGACGTCGGATGGTTCTGACGAACCTATTTCGTTCTTGGCCACGATTCTTAAATGATATGCAGTTGCAGGCCTCAGATTAAATACTTCGGCTTCATTTTCATTTCCCGGCACCAGAACTCGTTCTATGTCGCTCTCCCACGTTCCCTTAGCTATCTAAATTTTTTAAACAGAGAAATGATTAATTAGGCAAAAGTTCAAGCGAAGCTTAATTTTTATCCACTCTAAAACTGACCTTATGTTCTATGGTATAACGCTCGATAGGCGAGTTTCCGTCGTACGGGGCTGCCCATGACAGTTGAACGGAAGTGCCAGATTTGTCCAAAATTTTTAATCCGTACGGCACTTCGGGAACCTCTGCATAAACACAAAATTCAGGTCTTGGAAATCTTTAGCAACTTTTTCCCAAAACTAGTACATTTGTAAGAAAGGAAATTTTTCTGAATTCTTTTAATTTTTTTTCGTTGTCAGCACATTTGAAACGATACTACTTAAGCTTCATTTAAGCAAGTTGAAACCGTTTTACACAGCATTCAACTTTTTCTTGAGAGTGGAAAAAGTAATTTTTTTTGTGGCTACCTTGGACTATCATATAAATGATCATGTCATCGGAACCGAACGAATTCGTCGCCACACAGGTGAACTCTGCAGAATCGCTCCTTTCTGTCCTTTTGATGCTCAAATCCGACAACACTCCGCCCGGCAAAATCTCTTCGCGGATGGTGTACCTGACGTTATAAATAGCAAAATGCTTTTAGATTGCTGTAAATCCTTGCTAATGCGGGGCAGCAGCAAGCTCCATTTTCGCAATTACTACTATTACCTGCTGTCGCTCTTGGGATCCAAACGTTTTCCGTTCATGTTCCACAAAATTCCGATCGGTTTTTCGCCCTTTGCCTCGCACTGCAAAACGGCCGGTTCGTCTCGTCGAGATGTCTGATTCCGTGATTTCACCTCGAAATGAGGAGGAGCTGTGAACCGACGCAAAAAAGATAATCAGCGTCCGTCGCGTCCTGAAATGCGGGTATTTCCGCAATGGAAGACTCACCCTGAACACTTATCAATATCACCGCAGACAATCCGCTTCCAATTCCGTTTACGGCTTCACACATGTAATAGCCCTCGTTCGACTTCTGTATGTTAGCAATAGACAGGGTTCCTTCTTCGACCCTTATATTCGGATTGTTCGGTTTCAGATCGATATAGTTTCCGGGGGTATCGCCTGCAATCAAAGGTTAGGTTTCAGTTTTTTTCGAGAAAAATCCAAAATTATCCCTCTAAAAACGAGCAACTTAATTGCAACGTACCTGCAGCTTTCTTCCATGTGACCTGGGGTTTAGGGAACCCATCTGCCTTACATTCCACTTTGGCGTCACTTCCTTGAGCGAAAGCTTTATCCGTGGGTTCGAGAATCCATCTTGGAGGTACTGAAATAAAAACCATTTAAAATATATAATTTTGCGAGAAACTGAGAGCTTTATTAGTAATCTGATTGTTTTCCTTTTAATTTGCAATTAAAATCAACGAACTCGAATGAAATACTGAGATGAAACTTAACAATATCATCAAATGAGACCTGATAACTTTAAAATCTTAAGCCCAGGAATTTTTCTAACTTTGGTAAATTAGATTTGCAATATAACAAATTGCCCTGCATAAAACGTAGGAAATGCTAAAATGCGATGACTTACATCAATAGGTTTTCAAAAATTTTCACAGGACAGAAAATCTGTGAAAAAAATTTTCCTCTTTTTTGTTTTTTTACGAGAGTCTGTGCTTTAATTATTTCAAATATAATATAAAAAAAATTCATTAAAAATATGAAAAAAATTATTTAAACACATTATTAATTATTTGCTTTGTTATATATGTATCTACTGGATCTGTGTAAACCTGGTACATTTAATATTTCTTTTACAAAATTACACGTCATTTTTCTTGAAAATAAAAGCACAGTTTAACAGAACAAAAAAATTTCATATTTCGAAATTTATATTCGAATTGTCTTTTTACTGCAATAAATTTCATGCTATACGTTTTACGTGCTATAAAAATTTCACTTATATACCATATATTTATATTTCATTCGAGTCCATAGTAATAGGACGCTTTTTTTTAACAAGTGTGACATTACTGCATTAATTAAGAGCAATATTTGTCAATTTTCAGCAAATCATTGTTTCTTTTCAACTATTTTGTCTTCGCAGTTCCCAGCCTTACTCTATGGTGCCCGTGCACAGAAATGAAAAATCGGAAGAATCGCATCTCACTGATCAAAAATTAGATTAAATCCACGAAAGAAGATGTACCACTTCGCAATCGGAATAATATTTAGGAGAGTTGTACTAAAAAGGCTCAGATGAGAACTTTCGGAGGAAAATGCGCTAAAATTTAATTATTTTCTGAATTTTTATTATTATAACGCGTTACAGTACGATGTTTCCTTTTCTCATGTTCTGATCGATCAAATTTTAAAATGAGTGGAAAATGTATATTTAGTTTCATGACAAGGTGAAATCGCACATATATATATATTTTACATTTAATTAACAACCACGATTTCTTCCACACAGCTCGTTTATTATAAAACTTAACTATAATGTAGGAATTAATGCAAGATTTAAAATGATCTGCGATGTAAATATGAAATTTACGGTTACTTCATTAAATTTTGGCCGAATAATAAAGATCTTTTATTAATTTCGGCCTTTATTGCCTCGCACAAAATTATCATGTCACAAAAGAGCGTCCTATTATTAAAATATGATATGTAAAGCAGATTCGGAATGGCTCACGAACAGAAGCTCGATTAAAAGTTAATTTACACATTTAACTTTGATAAATGATCTTGATCTGTACGAAAAATTGTTTAAGCGATTTACAGAAAGCTACAGAAATAAAAATAAAACCATTATTTATAACATTAATTGAACGAAATTTACCTTAATAATTATCTTCAAGGCTTTTACGCAACTAACATTTTTCTTAGATTCTTGAAAAATGTCATTTTTTAAACTTAAAGATTACCGCATATAATTCATGTGCATTTAACAATCAAGAATCACTTAGAAGTGATAAATTGCGTACTTGAAAATAAAAAAAATATCACTCATTTATTTTACTTATTTATTTATTTTACATGTAGCTCGTGGCAAATTTGACATCTCACCGAGAAAAGCGGCTTCGGAAAAAGTCCGTGAGCGACTTGCACATTCGCCGCAATCTGCCTTACATTCAAAAAAAAAAAAAAAAAAAGCTTTTATTCCAAAAACTGAAATAAATAAAAAGTTGAACTAAAATATAAAAGGAAGAGACTGGTTTTGGCGAAGGAGGTTCCCTAAAGGCACAGTACGGACAGGATCAGGAAGAGAGACGGAATCAAGACCAAAACTGTGCCCCTAAAAGTTTCCGCAGAGCGACAAGAAATGTACGGTACCCTTGACTTTCAAAAGAGCGGTATGCGAAGCGATGCCAGCAGAGTTTGAGACCTGGCAAGTATAACTGCCCATATCTTCCAACTGCAAATTTCGGAGCAACAGTATAACCGTGGAATCATCTATTTTCTGGTATCTTCCGCGTTCCGCAATGGGGATCCCATCTTTCAGCCAGACAATATCGAAGGGTTGGTCTCCACCGATGACCGTGCACATAACTCGAATGGAAGCACCGTCGCTCAATCCGTTTTCGTCGAACGAAAACGGAAGGATGACGGGTTCAGCTGAAGCGAAAACAGACAACAGTAGAGCCACGGGGCAGGAAAATGTGGACCGTCGCAGCGTTCAGGAAAGGGATAGTGGTGGTGACGGTGATGGTTCAAATCAAGTAACTTAGCAGTAGACAGATAGAAAGACACTGCGTTGGGATACCCTTCACTCGGAGGATGCTGGAACGCGAAGAGCTTCCTGCCACGTTTTTGGCCAAGCAAGTATAATTTCCGGAATCCTCCAACTCCAACTTTCTCAGGGACAATATCACGGTATTCTCGTCCAGCTTTTGCGTTTTTCTCCGGTATTCATTCAAGGGTTTTCCATCCTTTAACCATAAAATTTCGACTGGCTGATCGCCGTCGATCATGCTGCAGAGAACTCTGACAGACGATCCACCGTTCACTCCGTTTTCGTTGAAGGTAAATGGTTCGATCTCGGGAAGGGCTGGAACGAGAAGAAAAATCATCGGATTCCGACTGCTTCTCCGCAGTGATGGCGGCGTCCGATCGAGTCGACAAGCCAAAGCCCAAATTTGACGCGTTTTTGCACCGCAAAAACAAGCAGCAAAGCTGCAGGTACCTGCCCCCTTGCCAGCGGTTTTCGCTAAAATAAATGCGATCGATTCAGTCCCCTTGGACGAACTTCTGAAGGGCAGAAACGTTTTCCAAATGTGTAAATCCTCAAAAAATGAATGAAAATATGGAGAAAAACCAAACCATGTCTGACCTCCCGATACAAACAAAACGAGAGTGCCATACGGAAAGAAAATAATATTAAACCCAAGAGAAAGATATTTAAAAAAAAAAAAAAAAAAAAAAAAAGGATGATATCGTAAATGTATAAGGATATAATTCGATAGATGGAAGCCGGTGTGAAGCACGTCAAGATTTGCAACTAAAAGAGGATGGCCGAAGAAACATGAAAAACGCCGAATGCATTCCGTGAAGAAGAGCAATGAAATCCAAATCCACTACATATAACGATACGGAAATTTGCTGAAAAATCTAAATCACCGATTTCGAACAGGGAACGACCCTTGCGAGGTACACAGCGCGAACACGAAGACAACAGGATTTTTCATTCCCGCAAATTCCCAGCCGTCAGTCAGCAGGATACGAATACGGGTCACCAACTTTTCCGACTCAAAACAAGACGAGAAGGATCGGTGGCGAGTAAAACTGGGAAACAGCGCCTTCGAGCTTTACCGTTGACTTTGAGGTCTGCCGTGAAGGTTGTCACACCGGCTCCGTTGGACGCAACGCAAGTATAATTTCCCGCATGTTTTCCGGAGGAGGGCTCAATCAACAGCATGCTCGCTCTTTTACCAACTCTGGCAGCCGTGACGCCGTCCACGTCGGATATATCAGACTTTTCGAAATTCCACTCGATTTCGAGTGGGAAATCTCCCTCAGAGACCAAGCAAGTTACCTGAGCGGCTTGACCGGCGAAAATGGATCCCTCAAAATGGAACGGAACAATTTTTGGCTTCACTAAAAATGGAAAACAGAAAAGGAAATCAAAGGCAAGTACCGTTGATGTTGAGGGTCGCGGTGAAGTTGACTTTTCCCGCGGGATTACTAACGGTGCACGTGTAGTCGCCCCCGTGTGCGGCGCCGATGGGATCGATCATTAGCAAACTCGCCTTACGCCCGACTTTTGTAGCGGTTACGCCCATCTTTGCCAAATCTTTCCTTTTTCCGAAATCCCACGAAATCTCCAGGGGCTCGTCCCCGGCGGACACCATGCACGTCACTTGAGCAGCTTCTCCCGAATAGATGGGATCATCGAAATGGAACGGGACGATTTTCGGCAAAACTAGGGAATATACACAAAGTGCGTTAGAGGAAGAAATGCCGGCTTGGAACCAGTCAGCGACGGAAGAAACGGGAAAAAGTCATCCGCTGCTCCTCGACCCGCAACCTTCCGTTTACCATTTATTCTCAGCGAAGCGACGAAGGAAGAATTTCCCGCAGGATTGGCCACACTGCAAGTGTAGTCCCCTTTGTGGAGCGCCGAGACGGTGTCTATGAACAGAGTGCTGGCTTTGCTGCCCAGCTTCGAAATGGTGACGCCCGGCAACGACGAAATATCCGCCCCGTGAAACATCCATCCGATGCTAATGGGTTGATCGCCGGACGAAACGAGACAAGTCACCTGGGCTGCGTCCCCGGCGTAAATCGGCTCGTCGAAATAGAATGGCACTATTTTCGGCAAAACTACAGAAGAATCGGAAAATCAAAAGAGGAAAAAAGTCACCCCGGCACGTGGAAGGAAGCAGCGGTGCCTCGCCGAACGGGAAGGCGGATAAGTGGATCGACCTGGGGAAAACGCTGCGTTTTCTTGAGTTACCGTTGATGCGCAAGGCAGCAGTGAAATTCGACACTCCGGCACGATTCCGCACGGTGCACGTGTAATTTCCGTTGTGGACAGCGGAGACGGTATCGATCAAAAGCATGCTCGCCTTGCTACCTCCTCTGAGGGTGGTAACGCCGGAAGCCGCAGGTACATCACCTCCTTGAAAGCTCCAGTCAATATCCAGAGGCAGGTCGCCGGATGAGACGAGGCACGTGACCTGAGCGGCGTCGCCGGCATTCAGCGGATCATCGAAATAGAACGGAACGATTTTCGGTAAAACTGGGAAAGCAGAAGTTAACGTTCCCTTAGGGCAAACCGAACAGAGGTTATGTAATGCGAGAAATCCCGGCAATTATTCGACGACGTGGCGAAAGTCTGCACGCGCAGACCGTGTCGGGAGAGACGATGTCGCTGTCGGTGACCACACGGTTCCTTGCTCAACGGCAGAAAAACACTCTGGACTTCCCCAGGTAGGCGATCGATCGAGAACCAGAATAAAAATGAAGTCAGACCAAAAACCAACTTGTCGGCAACTTCGGCAGAACGAGAACCGTCCGCGCTGAAGGGTTTCACGAAAGGCAGAGAAACCTCTGGGAAGGAATTGACATGTAAAAGCGTTTGGTTTCGGTTCTTTACCGTTGATCACTAAACTCGCTGTGTAATTAGCCGTTCCTGCAGGATTCCGAACATTGCACACGTAATCGCCACTGTGAGCAGCCGAAACGACTTCGATCAGAAGCATGCTGCCCTTAGAACCCACTTTCATGATGGACACTCCAGGCATTGTGGATATTTCCCGTCCTCGGAATTTCCAGTTAATATCCAGCGGCTGATCTCCCACCGATATCAGGCACGTGACCTGAGCGGCTTCGCCGGAGTTCATGGGATTGTCGAAATGGAACGGGATAATTTTTGGCAAAACTGCGCGAAAGAAAAAAGTTCCGAGATCAAAGGAAAGTCGGGAAAATGTGAGCCGCTTCGGAGACGAGGCGAAAGGGATTGGCGCAGCGATCGCTGCCCCCGACAGTGGGCCAAACAACCGGCAAAGATCGAATTCAAAGAGGAAACGGCCGACAACCGCAGGCAAATGCCAGGTTCGAGACCGAACGACAGAAACGACCTCATTCCACGCCCCAAAACAGCAGAGAACATTTTCGAAAGGTTCGGTAACAGAATGCGGTCGGATCGGGAAACGGCTTTCGTGCCAAACGGTGCAAGCCTTAAAAATACCATTAACTCGAATCGCGGCCGTGTGATTCATGGATCCAGCAGTATTACTGGCCAAGCAGGTATAGTTCCCGGCGTGGGAACCAAGAACCGGCGAAATCATGAGAAGACTGGTCCTGTCTCCTATCAGGGTTTTGGTTACGCTCGCGTCCTCCTTCAAGTCTGCCCCGTTGAATAACCACGAGATAGCGATCGGTCGATCCCCCTTCGACACCAAACAATTTAACTGGACGATGTCTCCAGAATCAACGTCCTCTTCCGTTCCGAACGGCGTGATGTAAGGGAGAACTGGAGAAGGAAGAAAACGGATCCGCTGAGATATCGTTTCCGGAGGACGAGAACTTTCAAACTTCGGCAAATGACGTCGTCCGGCAAAACGATCCGTCAACACTCCGAACGCAGTGAAAAATGGCACAGATGAAAATGCAGCAAAGCCACTCGCATTTAACGATCGGAAAACACATCAAAGCTCTGTGGAATCGTCGCTAGCGCATCGCAAGAACCGAAATGATGCTCGATCTCCAGATAAAGTTCATGCGCTCGCTAAAATCGGGGGGGGGGGTAAAGTAAGGGTTGCGGAAAATGATTCGGGTGCGAACACGAGCGAACGCCATCAGCGACAGCATGGTGAATGGTTAGAGCAACAGTCGCGTGCGACAATGGCGACGCCAACGATATACTTTTAATGTGAACGGTCGCGGTGTGGTTGGCGATTCCCGCCGCGTTGGTCACGGAGCACGTGAAATTCCCCTCGTGGGTCTCCAGAACGTTTGGAATGGTCAACAGACTCGTGCGAGAACCGATTTTCTGGGTGATGATTCCCAGTCCCGCCGTGCTCGCTCCGTTAAACGTCCAGCCAATCTTCAGCGGAAGGTCACCCTTGGAAACGTGACAATTCATTTGGACGCTGTCGCCGAAACTGACGTCTTCGTCTACCTCAAAAGGAGTTATATGAGGAGGGGCTGAAATCAGAAGGAAGATGTTCGAAAACGATTTAGCGGCAAAAACGGAGGGCCAAACCGTCGGTGCTCCGGGGGCCGAGAAGTTGCAAGCAAGAACTCGGGGAAACCTCTCGGGCCCGATATCGCGCAAATCGGATTGAAATCCGAAACGCGGACTTGATCGGAAGGTTCAGGTTCCGGAACTAGGTGCGGACACGGAGAAGACCCTTGCACAATGCGGATACCGTTAACGAGAAGAGAGACCGTATGGGTGGCGCTTCCCGCAGGGTTGCTGGCGGTGCAAGAGTAGTTTCCGCTGTGCTCGGCAGACACGCTGGGAATTATGAGAAGGCTCGAACTGCTGCTTATTTTCGTCGCAGTCACACCGGTAATCGCCGACGGGTCGCCACCGCCAAAGCTCCAGTTTACCGTCAAAGGCGCGTCGCCCTTGGTAGCGTGGCAATTCAATTGCAGACTATCGCCGACATTTAAATCTTCCTCGATGTGAAATGGCACGATATGGGGAGCAACTAAAAAGACAACAATTCGTAGAGTGCGCGCCCGACCGAAGGCAGCGGTTTTCCGGATCGTCGGAAGCGATTGCAAAAGGGATGGAAAAACGGGGGAAGAACAGAAATAAAAAAATCTGTAAAAATAAGATGGCAAAGCGTGCAATGAATTACCATTCACCCTCAAATCGGCAGACAGACTCGCGGTTCCCGCAGGATTGCTGGCGGTGCAGGTATAGGTGCCCGCATGGTTGGGACCCACGTACTCAATGCTCAAAGAGCTGATTCTCTTATTTGTGTGCGCTATTTCCACTCCATTTTCGCCATTTACCAAAGTTTTATTGTTAAATGACCAGAAAATCGCTACCGGAGAGTCTCCCTTAATAACGGAACACTGTGCGGCGACAAGGTCTTGGGCGTTCGCTATCTCGTCGCCGAAGGAAAACGGTAATATCTGAGGAAGCACTTGGCGATGCAAAGAAAAAAGAAAAGATTCAGGTAGGCTTCGACGTAAAACGACCTGACAGCGAAACCAACCGTTAATCGAAAGCTCTGCCGAGTACGACGTGTTTCCCGCACGGTTACTCGCCGTGCAAGTATAGTTTCCGGCGTGCTGCTCTCGCACTTCGTCGATCGTCAGCAATATGATCCGTTCGGCGACTTTCATCGTCTTCACTCCTACGGGACTGGGGAAGGTCCATGCAATGGTCACGGGAGTGTCGCCGCTCGGCACTATGCACTGGAGATTAGCGAACGCGCCTTCTTTCATCGGCGACTTCTCGAACTGAAAAGGTGCCAAGGACGGCGGAACTGCAGGAAATACACGCGAACGGTGAGGCCAAGCATAAGGACTCTGGTAAGATGAGAACGGATCTTAAAAAAGTAAAAAAGCAAAGCGAATCCCCGACGTGTTTACCGTTGACTCTCAATCGAGCAGTGTGACTGACCGTGCCCGCGGCGTTGCTTGCCGTGCAAGTGTAATCGCCCGCGTGTTCCGCGCGAACGGACTCTATGGTCAGCGAACTGACTCTCCTGTTCGGGCTGGACACTTCCACTCCGAGGCGTCCGTCGACCAAAGATTCGTTTTTAAACGTCCAAGATATATCGACGGGAGAATCTCCTTTAACCAACGCGCACTGCACGACGACTAAATCGCCGGCATCCGAAGCGTCCTCACCGAAGACGAACGGCGAGATCTGTGGGGGAACTTTCCACAAAAGATTTGAAACATTTTCCGGAGATCTTCGGGACCAAAAAAAGCATGGGAAACGGAGGATCGAGGATGGTCACGAAGTGCGATCGAGCCCGAACGCCTCTTCCTACCGTTAACTACCAGAGTGGCAGAATGCTCGGAGACTCCGGCTGCATTCCTTGCGGCGCAGACGTAGCTCCCGGAGTGTTTCTCCGTCACCGACGGTATCACCAAAACGCTTAAGCTATCACCGATTTCGGTAGTGGTCACCTTCAGTCTCGGATCAAGCTTTTCCCCGCGAAAGGTCCACGTCAATTCCACAGGTTTGTCTCCCTTCTGGACGTGACAGGTCAATTGCAAGTTCTCGCCGAAGTTCGCTTCGCCATCGAACGAGAAGGGAATCACGTGCGGCGGCACTAAATTTTTTCAAAAAATCATGTTTCCTAAATAGGTATCGACAATAACCGAGACTGGACGACCCATTCCGGCTTCGTTTGCTGCTGAGAAATTCTGAATTATTTCCTCCATACTTACCTGCGGGCTGTTCCTCTCGATGAAAAATATTTAAGCTGAAAATTCATTAATTACAATTTTAATTGTATCAACTGCCGATGCCGAAAAGACGATTGAATCAAAAACAAGAGGCTAAAAAACACGTGCACCAACCGTTCCCGCAGAATCTCTCATAAAGGAGAACATCAAAAATATTACATATAATTATAAAATGCGGTGAAATGCATGTAAATTAAGCGTTCTCCCTCGATTTTCTTTCGCAATCAAATAAAAATATTGCATAAATCAGGCCAAAATCTCGGCGAAAAAAATGTATTTTTCCCAACTTTTAAATATGATAAAAATTGTTCACAATGCCATTTTCATTTTGTTCAATATTTGCTCTGACACCTAATTTAACTTATTTTTCCAGCGTTTTAGTTTTGGGTTTTTCTCATATACTTCGAAATAAGTATTGCTTAATGTTTTTCAAACCAAACAATTTTGAGATTGATTTTTTTTTTGGCAAAAGTTTCCCTTTGTAAGAAAATTTTATCGCGGGGTGAAAATGGATAACTTTTGAAACCCCTACAAAAGTTATTTACTGCAATAACTCCACTTAAATTATTCCATTTTTAGGTGCCGTTCAAATACACCCAAGGCAATTTTTAATTTACAGATTGCAAAAAAGTTTTTTGAACGTCAATCGAAAAGTTGTCGCTACGTGAAGAATATTTTCAATTTGATTGAGTCATGTTTTATGCCTCTACTTTTTAGATTCAACCTGAAAATTCGAAATAATAGTTTCAACACTAAATTAATTATCATGTAAACTTTGCAGTTGATACTCAAAATAATGAAAGAATAAATTAGTTATGGAATTGAGCGTAAATATGTTATTGATGGTGTTCGTAACTGGACACTAAACGCAATTTTCGTTAAATTTAAAGCGATTCCACCGTCTCGGTTATGAAATGGTCTTATTTGTCCTCTTCTGCGGTTTTCTTCTGCCTTTTTGCTTCGGCAAAAATAAGGAATATCCTGGACGGTTGGTCTTTCTCTGTTCAAAGACAGTTCTGAAAGGAAGCTACTTCCATCGACGGTTTCGAATACAGCAAAGCAATTTAATTTCTTTTGGTTAATGCAAAATACATTTACAGCAGCAATAAATGGCGCAAGTGATTTTTTTGTTTTTCGCCACATTTTTCTTCAAATAAAATCACTTTTTTTCTTCTCTACTATTTTAAATTCGTTAATTATTTAAAATTTTTCCTTTCCCGTTCGGTTGCCGTTTCCTTGTACGCATGGTCCGTAAATCTTACAATAAGAGTGGAGTGGCCCGAAATCTAATTTATCCAGTCACGATACACCACTTTTCTTTTTGATAAAACAATTGCAAATATGACCGCAGCTTGTTTTTTCATACATATTCTCCGCATAATGCCTTAAAATTATTAAATGCTATCACTTTCTATTTCTGTAAATGTAAGACACACAGATAAAACGTTACAAAAAATCAGTTTTTACATGCAAAACTATTTCTCTCCGGTCTATATTCGAAATCAAACCCAATTCTTTAAAGTGCCGGATTATTGTTATTTATAAGCCATTTCCAAAATCCACAATTTTTTCCATCTCCCACATGTAATTTTATATGGCGTAAATGTATCTCTTTATCAACTTTTATAATTTTTCATGAGCTAATTACTTTGACTTTTGCAATATATTTGATCTAAATTAAAGAAGTAAAACTAAAAAGATACCTACCCATAACTTGAACTTCCAAATTTCCCCTTGATGTGTATCCCTTGGAGTTCTTGGCGACGCAAGTATATGTCGCTTGGTCGCTCTGCCTTTCGACGTTTTCAATTATCAATGTACCATTGTGAAAAACTTTCTGCTTTCTATTAATCGGCAACAGTCTTCCATCTGAGGGTAAGAAATAAAAATATTTTTCTCTCTCTCGTTTATGGCAGACTTCGTGAAAAGTTATATGGACTTATAGTATCCGAAAAAGCTTACCCCTTTCCCATACAATGCTGTCGATCGGATATCCGGCTACTGGACAAGTGACTATGAGCATTTCTCCGGCTACTATGGCCTTTTTCTCCATCGGACGCACGAACGGCATTCCATACACGTTCAATTTGTTTGCATGCTCGGCAAGACCAACCTTTGATGATGCTACGCATTTGTACAGACCGCCTTCGTTTGTGTGAATCGATGAGATATTGAGATGTGAAACTACCTCACCGTTTACCGTGACATACTGTCCAATTTGCAACCTAGAAAATAAATAAGAGGTGCAGAATAAATGAACTTCAACGTTATTTCTGTCT
Source organism: Ricinus marginatus (assembly GCA_028565995.1). NCBI lineage: Eukaryota > Metazoa > Arthropoda > Insecta > Psocodea > Ricinidae > Ricinus > Ricinus marginatus. Next base: position 3,228,535 of record JAOWBB010000011.1, on the reverse strand, counting down.
AACAATTTTAGAGAACTATATTTCCTAATCCAAAACCGGCGAAAATCTTTGGAATTTCGACTTCATTATCAAATACATAACATTGCTCATTTGCACTCGGCTCCGGATTGCAGTTATAATTGATATTTTCCTATTCCGGCAAAATTCATTAGATTGAATCATGCTTTAAAATCAGCCATGTGAAACTAACCCAAAAATAAAAAAACAAATCAATTAATTGGTTAAGTAACAAAAGCGATATGAAAACTTTTACGTCTTTTTAATGCAGAAACTTTGCTCTCCAAGACACGAAAATAATTGACTTTGTATATTTTCTACAATTATAAACTTTAACAAAAAATTATGCAATAATTACAACGCATGAAATATTAATTTCCGCTCTCGATAATGTAGCTTTTCAATTCGCATTCATTAAAGTTTCTAAGTGGTGCGCTGAAAAAAAAGAAATTATAAGATCTGGCCATTTAAGAATGTATCCATTTTATGACTAGAATATCCCATGAGACAAATTTTCGGGCACAAAAATTTTGCAATTGCAGCAGACGGAGTACAAGAAGCACTTCAGCTTATTTTGCCACTTTACAAACCTCTCACTGTTTGACAATTTTTTTCCATCCAGCTCCCAGGTTATTTCAGGTGTCGGGTTTCCGAAGGCAACGCATTTCAGAAAGACAGCAGAGCCAGGCTGCAGCACTTCTTCGTCGAACGCCTGTCTGATAAGGGGTGGTTCAACTGAAACAAGAATAATTTTAATTCCTAATCTTTGGAATTGCATCACCGGCAATTCTGCAGCACCAACGATTCGCATCGCGTTGCGAACATACAGAATGTTAACTTATGGAAAATTAATATTTTTGCAATGCATTTCAAAAACAATTTTTTGAAAGGTTTATTTGGAGGAAAGGATGCATTCTTTGAGAGACACTTACAACGACTGCCCAGTTTAAGTTCCGCGCTGGCCTGGGCAGATTCCTGATCGTTCCTCACGAAACACTGGTACATTCCTTTGTCTTCCTTTTTCACTGATTCAATCCGCAGCACGGACTCCTCGTGGTTTATCGACTTTCCATCCTTCAACCAACTGATGGTCTTTATTGGATTTCCCTCAAAACTGCAAGTGAAAACTGCTGGACGTCCGAAATCAACGGTCTGCGTCGGAGGATCAATTTTGGCAGACAAAGGAGCCGTCACAGTGAGCACGGTTTCGACGCTCTCTCCTCCAACGGAGTTATTTACCACGCACAGGTATTTCCCGCTGTCTTCCACCTTCGCTTCCTTGATAATCAAGGTTCCGCTGACCTGCTTGACTCGATCATTGAGAGAGACTGCTTGCTTTCGGGTTGTGCCGTCGATGAATTTGTACCACCTGAAAATGGAAAAGTTCGAATAAGGTAGTTTGCTGGGTGCAGAAAAGTGACGGCGCAGAGCATGCCACCGCATTCGTAAAACAAGCCTGTACGACAAAGAAAGACCTAATTTTCGAAGTTTCATACTGCGCGTTAAGAAATCGAAAAACCACTACTTCAGGAAAGATCCTACAGAAATTTATCCAGAAGGAAAAATAATTCAGATTTGAAAAATTTTGGAATTCAGTGATCACGATATGCTTTTTAATTTCGGATTTAGACTTAATGTATTTGTATTATGACCTTTTATGAATGGTACTAGAGCATTTCTTCATGGTTTATTACTGCTTGTCTTTGCCTTACACCCGAACATCCTTCACTACTGGAATTTTTCCGATCCTATGCGCTTACCGTACAATACAAACTGATTTCAAAATTGAATCTCTCTCTGAACCAGATCTGAATTGTTTCCACATTCATGGAGACTGACAAGACTGTCGTTGCGTTGTTTTTCGCACCAAACTTAATGTCTTTTTTCTTTTTATATTATTCAACTTTGAAACTCATTCTGAATTAGGATGAATTTATTTTTATTACCTGAACATTCAGTGTTGAATTATTCTCGATTTGTTCCACACAGAAAAGTGCGGAGACTTTCTTGGCAAAAAAAAAACCTCATATTATCAGGAATGTGAATTTTTTCTACCCCTAATAAAAATAACATAAAGTAAAAAAGGAATTTTTCAGATCGGCAGCATGTCCCGCAAATATTGGACATCTTCGAATTTTTTAATTTATCTTTCCAAAATATTTTATGTCTGTTCATAAATTGTGCCTTAAAATAGCATTTTTATTCCCGCCAAACTAAAAATCAATCAAAAATTTTTATAACATAGGCAGTTGATGGCTTTTAAAAACATTTCTTGAAAATTTTTTCGCTTATTTAAATACTTCAGTAAATTTTCAGTCGAGATATCAATATATACATGTGAAAAAATCGCACATTAGTTTTAACCATATGCGTTAGGGAACGTGTCGTTATAAAACATGTCAAGTAACTGGAAAATTTAAAAATATTTAAATATTTCAGAAAAACGTTTAAACTTACCTTTTAAGCACGGAGATCTTTCAGTGAATCTTGCGGGAAATTAGATATTGATACTTACTTGAAAATCGGCGTCGGAAAACCAATTATTTCGCAGACGAAGATCGCCGTTTCGCCTGCTTTTGCTTCAGTTAGCAAACTCCCATCAATCTTCCTTCCCGCATACTTAGGTTCAATTTTGCCCAACGGTTCTATAAAACGGAACATAATATGTGCCGAGAGAAGAATTTCAAATACGAAGTTAGGGAAATGAAGGTAATGGCTTTTAATGAATGAACTTATCCTGCATTACCGGAAATGTCCTCATGAATGCCGCGATCGAGTGTTTGGGACCAAAGATGCAACTTAAAAGCTCCAGCGTTATGGGCGAAGTTCATTCCCAACATTCAAACATTCCGGACACGGTCAAGAAAACTGAAAAACCTGGCATTCTGGTCCTACCTGAAACTCGGCACGGGAAACCCTTGGGCTTGACACAACAGACTGAAACTCTGCCTCAAACGTCTGACGAAAGTGCTACTTTTATCATCGCTTGAAAAGGTAGGAGATTTCACACCGACCGGTTCTAAAAAAGAGCAGTCACAAGCCTCAATCATTCACGTAAAATTGTCTGTGTACCTGAAGTTGGGCACGGGAAACCCCTGGGCCTGGCACATCAAAGTTACATTGTGCTTCAAGTTACGTATAAAGGAAGTAACTTTAGAATCACTCGAGAAAGTTGGCGATTTCGTTCCGACCGGCTCTAGAAAGAAAAAGCTGTAACACTAAATGGTTCAGGTTCCGAAAAAAAAAAAAAATACCTGAAAGCGGGCAAGGGAAACCCCTGAGCTTGGCACAGCAAACTAAAGCTCTGGTTGAAATTTCGAACAAAGGTTCGACTTTTATCGTCGCTCGAGAAAATGGGAGATTTCACTCCGACAGGCTCTAAAAATTAAAAAAGCAGATTTCAGTACGAAGATGGAAAAACTACCTGAAGCTGGGCACGGGAAACCCCTGAGCTTGGCACAGCAAAGCGAAATCCTGACCAAACCTCCGTATGAAAGAACTAATTTTGTCGTCCGTGGCGAAAATGGGCGATTTCGTTCCAACAGGCTCTGAAATCGTTTAAATTTCAACTTGTTAGGTTCACATTTCGACACGTCCGACATTAGTGTGAAGGAAGCAATGTATAAATAGAATTTATGCAAAATATTTTTGAGAACCTATGTTAAACGATCGCAATCAGATCCATCGGACTGCAAAGAATACTTAATAAACCATTATTTCTGCAGAGGCTGCTGGGAACGGCGAAACCACGCTTCCAGCAATCGGACTTCGGCAACGAAGCTAAGCTGCGGAGTATAATGGCGGATTGAGAATTGAGAGAACCGAAGATCGAGAACTTGTTACATAAAGTATTCTAAAATACTTTATCAAGAATAAAGCTGACTTTTATCTGACCGGACTACGATATCAATTATAATGTTCGTATTAATATTATTCACTTACTGCCGACTGTAGGATGGATGGAAAAGTTCACAACAGGGAGAGAAAAAGGCATATTCGCGAAATAGTACCTGAGGCGAAAACTTTTTGCCTCCGTGGTTAGAACACGGACTAGACGGAAAAAACACTAAAGACGAGATTCTATCAAAATAGGAAAAATTCGCGCCCAAAGGATTAGGTGTTATGAAAATAATTTGACGATATTACCACATTAATTGACGGATATATAGACATCAAAAGAGGGTAGGTAAAAACACCCTACAAGATTTTCTTAGATTTTCGTAGACACGGTTATATCGTCTGACAAAAACATTTAAAAAATGATGTAATTTGTACGGTCAGAGATATATTCATTTTCATTTTAATGAGGTAATAACTATTAAAGCTGAGTAAATAACTAAACCTAACATCGATATCACTCGAAAAATATTTTTACCAAAAAAATATTGCGCCTTGTGATACTGCCATTGTCACGCTATGGGTTGCATTAACATTTTGCTGTGTCGAAATTTCAAAAATCGGATTTTCGTTCCTCAACACTTTTCACTAAATTGAAAGTAGCAAAAAATCGACGAAGCTTTCGACTGCGCACGACCGAATTTTGAAAACGTGGCGTTCGATTTAATGGAGCTAAGAATTTGTATAAATTCATGACAACGAGGGTTATAAACAAAATTTCATTACCAAAGATTTTGGAAAAAACAAATAAGATGAAAGCAAACAAGTAAAGATGGTGAACTGAAAAATATTTCAATATATGCGGCAATAGTTCGTAAAATATCAACGTGGGACTTAAATGTGAACGCACGATCTGTGAGACATCACAAATGAAGCAGATGAGATTGCATTCCGAATATTAGGTACTCACCTTATAATCTGAGACTTTATCAGAGTTGATCTGTGAAAGCTAAATGAATACCTGAAGCTTGGCACGGGGAATCCCTGAGCCTGACATAGCAAACCAAAACTTTGCCCCTCAAGACGAGCAAGAGTGAAGCCCTTGAAATCCGTCGGGAAACCTGGAGCTTTTGTTCCCACCGGTTCTGGGGAAGAACATGAAAGTTTATTTTTTTCCAGAGACATTAGGGAAGCAGAAGGGTTGTTTGTAAATGCAATGATGCAAATGAATGACGTCCGGGAAACGGGTGCACATCGTAAAATATTTGCAACATTCACGACTTGGAAAAAACCAAAAAGCCATACAAATCGAAATATTTCTCTATATTTGCACCACGAAAAAATTACTACGTGAAAACATACGCAAATAAAATAATGCAGACTTGGCCAACTGTATCGCCCATTGCAACGAATCTTTACATTCTACTCATAAACTGCATAAATATTAAGCTAATAAAATTTTAAAATTTATGCCACAAATAGTTAGAAACATCGATTCTGTTAATTTTCTTTTGTCAAGCTAATCCCAATATCATTAGCAAATGCAGCGTATATTAATATCGTGGCCCAAACTTTTTCAGCGTTGGGAATCTCAATCGCCATCCGAAGAGAGGCAGACAGCACGAGGGATGTTTCCAGCAATTGAGACAATGACGAAAAACGAACAAACTTTTATTATCAAAGCTCAATTACGGAACCTCTTGCTTTAGGACAAATGTGACTTTAGAATTTATTGGCTGCATAAAACTCTTGCCGAAAAAATCAGAAAAATAAGTTTTAAAAGAAGTAAAGAAAATCTTACAAGTTTTCGATCAATTCTTTTCTCCTCCGCATTATTATTTAATGCCTTAGAATCTCACCCTTATTTCCCTCTCTAATGCGCTACAATGATCCATTACCGCGAATCAAATATAAATAAACTGGTTCAAAGTATGCTTACATGAGCGTGTGAGTGAGTGATACGTTACGGTTTAGATAGAAATACAATACCTGAAATTCGGCACGGGAAATCCTTGCGCCTGACACAACAATCCAAAGCTCGCTTGGCTGCTATACACGAAGGAAAAAACCTTCGAAGCGGCCGAGAAAGACGGAGCTTTTGAGCCCACGGGCTCTGCGATAGACGTCAACAAAAGAGAAAAATGCGTGAAAATCAAAAATAACAATCATACCTGAATGACGGAACTGGAAAACCCTGAGCCGGGCATAGCAGAGAAAAGCTGCCCCCGCGGCGGGCTTTAAAACCACGTATATTATCGAGACTCGCCAGAGCCGAAAACTTCGGAGAGTCGCTGCCAACCGGTTCTGAGGATGGTAAACCGAGAGAAAAGAAATTTGCGGGTACTTACATGTATGAAGGGAGGGGATAACCCTGGGCAGGGCACAGGAACGATACGCCTCTCGATGCCTGGATTTCCAGCGCCACAAACTTAACATTTATCGAATTCAATTTCGGTTTTGTGCTTCCGACCGGTTCTTGAAAGAAATATTTTAAGGTGAAAGACTACTCGTAGGCAATCGATAGAAAATAAGGATCCGAGGACGTAGATCGACAGCCGTGTTCAAAGGAAAGTGCCCCATTCGGAAACTTAAAAATTCTTAAATGTCCAATTAAGAAACTGCAAAAGGAAACCAGACAGCAAGAGCAAAATACGGCCTGCAGCCCGGCAATATTTACATAATAATGATCGGGATTAAATGGTCGAACTCCACATCTAAAAAGTTCTGTCACGGGTACGTCGGATGTTAAAATAAAATTTACCAAATCCGCAATTTGGGCGGCAGAATGGAAAACCGCAGATCGGACAACTGTGGTCTTTATGAAAATTCAACCATTAAGGCAGATGAAGAAGTGAATTTTAAATTTAAAAAATGACCGACATACGTTCCAGTGAGGGAAAAATCGAAAATACTGTTGAAAATTACAAACCCATTTTTTGAATGTACAACATTTTACATGCCTATGTTATCTGCGAAATTCGGAAAGTCCCGAAATTCCAGGGGATCGTATTTAATGCGGTATCGAAGCGACCAAGAACTGCATAAGGAGGTTCAGTCGGGGGAAGGAATGAGAATAAGTGTTAATGTAATGAAAAAAGTAAATATTAATTCGTATAAATACTTGAAGAAAAAGAAAAAAAAACAATTTACGGAAATCAAATAAATATTCCACAGCTTGAATGTTTCTGTCGAAACAACTTCAATGGAGCTGATGCTATGATTCGACGTCAACAATGTAAACTAAACCGTTTCGGCGTAAGGCAAAATGAAGGAAAAATTCGATGAGCTGTTTCTGGACTGTGGAACAAATAAAAAGTACGGGATTTCCCTAAAAGCTGTAAAAAGTCTTCATTTCTCTTACCTGAAATGAGGCACAGGGAAACCCTGAGCTGGGCACAACAATGTCAGGCTTTGTCTTGCTTCAATTTCTACGGCCCTCAATTTGAAATCGATGGAACTAAATTTCGGTTTTGTACCTCCGACGGGTTCTTTCCGGTACGAAAATAAAAAGAGTTCTCAGTCAGTGAGTGATATCGAATGTCAGAAAATTTGTAAAAATGATGAAAGAAGGCAGAAAACTTCAACTTGTCTTTTGACCGAAAAAAAAAAAGAATAGGATGGTACCTTGAGTAGGGCACGGAAGTGGAAAAATCTGGACAAGTATCCTCTCACATTTCTTTTTTTTTTTTTTTTTTTTTTCCTTTTTCCCTCTCAGAAAACTTCAGTTTCACAAACCCCGATAGGTTCCAGAAAACACAATTACACGTGAAGTCGCGCTTCCGGCCAACAAGAAAATGGGAAACTCAATCAAAAAATCTGCAAAAAACTTGAATTTTAGAAAGGTCGCAGAAGATGAAAACTGCATCGGAAGAGCCCATTTTAGCTACAGGTAAAAGTGCGACAAATATTTTGGCACAACTTCCGGAATCGAAATTCCCCAAAATTTCTGATATTCAAAACTATTTGGACAAAACAAAAGAGGAAAAGTCCGAACGCGTGTAATATTCAAGCTTTGCAAGTGGGAAAACTCACAAGTCTTTTGCCGTAACAGTTCGCAACTCAATTCGGAACTATTTATCGATAAAGAGATAAACTTGATCGATATAAAAATTTGCACTTCAGAAAAAGGATGAAATAAAATAGATAAAATCTCAAATTGCACCGCATCGCGCAGCAAGAAAAAAAAAAATTTTCTAGAACCAAGGAAGAAAATGATAAAAAGAAAAGGAGTGGCAGAATCCGAATATACCTGCCCATGAGATCATGACCGACAACATCCTTCTCAAGAAGGTGGGAAGAACGGAATGATCACTGATCATTTTGAATGGTTCAAAAAGATTTTTCGGACAAAAATGAGAACGATATTATACCACATCGGGAAAAGAGATCGGAAAAACTGGAAAAGCGTGTAACGGCTTTGCACCCAAAAGGCTCGTCGCTAACTGGAAATCTGGCGAAGCGATTTGCTTCGGAAGAAAATATCGACAATCGGCGACAGTTTAGTCCACGGCTAAGCAGAAGTGTCTTTCGCATTACCTGAAAGACGGCATTGGATACGCCTGAGCAGGACACAACAAAGTGCAAGTTTCCCCGTGGAAGACTTTGCTTTCCCGTTTAACCTCCGATACAAAGGTTGGTGTGCTGCTGGCAACCGATTCTGAAGGAAATTAAAAAACAGCGTTATACTAATTTTTCACAAGCATCTCCGCCTTTAAAATGGAAAAGGAAACCTTGAGCACAGGCACGTATGTCGAACTCATAGCGTACCGTATCCCTTTGTCTTCTTCCCTCGGATCGCTATCCAGGGAACCCAAGAAACGATGCACTTAAAAACATCGGATTCAACGGAAGTACCATTCGAACTTACGTGGGTACGTTACTCTATTATACGGCAAACTTCAAGTTGGCAGAACCCGGTAAAACCACTTAAGCAGCTTTAAAACCAACCTATAAGACGGAACCGGGAATCCTTGGCCTAAGCACAGCAATGCCAAATTCTTATTTTTCTCCCGGGATATTTGCGTGATATCCGAATTGGGGAATTTCGGCTTCGTGCTTCCTACCGGCTCTAAAAACAACGGAACCAGAAAAGTCATTTCCTGTTGCACTTACCTATATGTGGGAAAAGGATATCCCTGGGCAGGGCACAGCAAAGAAATAGATTTTCCACGAAGCACCCACAACAGAACGATGTCCGGAATGGGAAATTTTGGTTTCGTGCTTCCGACCGGTTCTAAATTAAAACCATTCGTCAAAATAGCTTGTTGCAGCGGCATTTTGTAAGATACTCGTCTGCTTTTATGATAAGTTAAGAATTTTTAAATGGGCTTTCGGTTTGCGAACAGATTAAAAAGCTCTACGATACAAGAAGAATTTTAGAGCTTAAAAAAAATTTGGCATTTTAAAAAAGGTATGGAAACGGGATCCGAAGAGGATTCGTGCTGCAATCCCCCAAGGATGATTCCGTAACAGGAACGAAGGGAGTCGCAGGAAAAGAGGAAACCTCTAAAGACATTTTGGGCACATTGAACCTCACCTCGGATTTAAAACGGGAGCCGAGTCCACATACACTCCACGGAACAGACATTGTATACCTAGGAGTTTTCCCTTTTCAAAAATATTAAAGGAAGCAAAGATATCCCTTGGGCAAACAAAGAAATTTAATTGTGATGACACTTTCTTTACCGTCAAAGGCCTTACTAGCCCTTTTTTTTCCTTAATTAATTAATTAATATGATTTGTCATAATGCGACATTAAATTATTCTGTACCCGAAAACGAACTTTGAAGATGTCATAATTGAAATTAACATTGTTTTTCTTCCACTTTATATCAGTCACATTGTATTCATATTTCTTAATTTGCTCTGCGCGTTTTAAAAGTAATCCAGAAATAATATTCTATACATATTTTATATATACAATGCTGTATGTTTATGAAAAAATAAACTCACAGATTTTATAAATGGACGGTGATTTCAATAAATTTTTGTAATATCCTAATTAAATTACGGATCGGTTTCAAAACTTAAAGTATTTTTTAACTATGTCGATGACGATCATTTCAACAGTTTCAATTACTACTTAATAACCTACACTGCATCTGTTAGTATTCGCTGCTGTAATAAAATCTGAAATTTATGCTCGAAAAATAAAAATTTTCATTGAAAAAAAAAAAAATGTCTATACTTTAATATATTCTGTAAAATTTGACTTATCAACGAAGGAGAGAGAGTCACAAACCAAAATCGTAGTTAACTCCTCATTAATTGCTGCAATCGATGGAAAGTAAAAGAATGTATACAACACTATAATAAAATTAATAAAGCCGCACGAAAGACATGGTCCGTTCATGCACCTCCACCCAGCAAGAAAGAAAATTCATATAAACATTTAACAGTTTCCTTTGAAAATAAAATATGCTAACTTGAAAGTCCTGTTATTTAAGCATCGGGCACTAAAGATCTTTTGCCTACTCTCCATTTCCACGTCAACCACAACTTATTTACGCACTAAGAACATAAATTAATTATTCCAAATTAAAAAGTAATGCAAACATTGGCGTGGAAAGAATCTTAAAATAATGCATCAATTACAGACATCTATGTTAGATCTTGCGCAGTGAAGACAATCCTCGTAAGAATAATTAGAACCCTTGGTTTTGCCTAAGTGGCAGAAGAATATTTGATTATAGATGAAAACTAAGAACTTACGCGTATGAAGGCACAGGGTAACCCTGGGCAGGGCAAAGCAAATTGGAATTTTCTCCCGCAACAGCGAAACTTCTGATCACATCAAAGTCTGGGATCTTCGGCTTTGTACTCCCAACTGGCTCTATGCACAGAGACAAAAACAAGTTCATATCCTGCTTTACGCTACGTGAAATAGGTCCCCGTGCCGGGTGCTGTTTTAGGTATGCAAGAGGATGGGAATCCAAAGGGCACAAAACGACACAATCAAAGAAGACAGCAAAGACACCCAATTAGTTTCTTCGGCAACTGAAATCGAAACTGATACATCCTTCTGGCGGAGTAAATGAACGCCGTAAATATTGTTTTGGTTAAAGAAAACTGCGTATTTTTGTGAAAAGGAATTGCAGATAAGTGAAATATTTCAAAGGTAGAATTCCTTACCGGAAAGAAGGAACGGGAAATCCCTGCGCAGGACACAATAGTGTCAGCGGTTCCGACTTCTTACCGCGAAATCCCAAACTGTCAAGAACGGTGGCAAACTGTGGTACCGTTCCGCCCATAGGCTCTACAACAGAAAATATAAAAATTTGTTTCCTTACCGAATCATGGGCACGGGGAAACCTTGAGCGGGGCATAACACGGTCAGCGATTGCCCGGAATCTCCCTGGAATCCCAACAAATTAAGCGACGAAGGAAACCTCGGTTTTGTCCTTCCGACGGGTTCTGGATATTAAATGGAAAATATTTTGAATTAATGGAATCTGTTCTATGTGCACATTTGCAATGATCATGAGGATAGCCGTAAAAAGGATGAATGGAACATTTTCGAAATGGAAAAGGGATTTGATTTGTTGCAGACGTAGTGTTTGCATCGAAGTATACAACTTTCTACGGACTTTTTAGTTTTCCGTCCTTCTTCCCTCCCTGTGAGTAATACAACAAAGAATTATCCTGACTGCATTCATCATATCGTCTTAATCGCAAACATTTCACTAACTTAAGCTAAAGAAGCTTAACTCTCCAACGGAAATCTCTTAAATCGGTAGGGGCCTCCAAAATGGTCAAAATTTTTGAAAAATTTCGAACCTGCATTACACAGAAAGTAAAATTAATATTATCCTTATATATTTCACAAGTACTGATAAATAATATTGAAATGTATTATGAACTTAAGCCATTATGCAAATCGTACGAGTTTTTTTAGGTTACGGTGATTGATACGGGCCGCAGCCAGAAAAATATGAAACCAAGGAACAGAATTAAGCACCAAGAAAATTTTATTAAACTCATAATTAAATATCAAAAAAGTTGGCGGAAGACATTCATCGTTTGTGCCACTCCCATATCTAATGACAAAGACTTCATATTATTTAAAAAATGCAATTGAAACCTGTAAATTACGTCCACTATTTCAAGATTCATCAATGAAAAATTTGACATTGAAAAAAGAATTCTTTGCATTCAAAACGAGGTTCCGATCTGTATGAACGCCAAAGTGAATTAAGTCGTGGAAGAGAATGAGCCATTCAAATGCAATATATAATGAATACCTCAAATAAGTGTACACGTTTGCTGAAAGTTAAACATCGCTCGTACTTACCACGCTAATATTTTTAGGTAAAAAATTCAAGATATAACGGGGATAACGTGAAAAGATTAACTCCAAAGTTTCGGGAGGAAGAAGACGGGAAAACTTACCGATAACTGGGTAAGGGAAACCCTTGGGCAGGACACAACAGGGTAATAGCTGACGACGACGACGTTTCGAAACCTCGGCTGTTGTCCATCGTAGGGAATTTCGGTTTGATACTGCCAACGGGTTCTGGGAACAACAAGAAGTCTAGAACCGATATCTTACCAATAATTCGGAACAGGGAACCCCTGGGCCGGACACAACATGCTAACAGTAGTCTTCCTACGGACAGTGGATTCCTTGTCCATCGTTGGAAATTTCGGTATCATACTTCCGAAAGGTTCTAAAAAATAAAAGAAAAGCTTTTCTCACCTGAGACCCCGGAACCGGATCGCAGTCTTTCTCGAATGTCTGCAGCAACCAAAAAACCGAATGGAAACTAATCCAAAATTCTTGTTTTAAACACAGAAAAACCAGTAATTTCAGATTACGTCCAATATTAAATATTAATAAGAAAAATTTTGGCCACTCTGTCTGCTTATTATGAAAGCGAATGACGAAATCAGACAAGGAATAGGTGCAGAACGTAGCGCGAAGAAATTTACCTTTTTGACATTTAATGCAATTCCGCCTCTTAAAAGTGTTGGAAGTTCCGTCGATAATGATTAACCGATTAAAACAACTAAAGCCATTATTTATTAAAATGAAAGTGCCATACACTGAAAGCATCAAACAAATGAAAAACTGCTAAATGAACGAAAATGGATTTTAATACACAAAAAGAGGCAAGGAATATATATTGCTAGCCGAATCTCGAAAAATCAAATTCAATTTCAAACGAAGTAAAATTCTCTATCGTTTGCTGTCAAAAAAAATATCGCTTTCTAAATTCAAAACATAAATAGATCATAGTTAAAATCAGGCAACATCGATTAAAACCTATTTAAATGGACAAAATAATCAGATACCTTCAATTCATTATATTTTGAAACCTCTCCAGTGAATGAATATTATTTAATAGATTTGGTGAATGAAAATCTTCGCCGAGTACCGCAGACACTTACAAATTTTTAACAGTCTATCGCTGAATCTGGTGATTGCACACATAGAAATATAAGAAATATCACTTTTCGATATCTCTTATGATGATTTGTTGCTCAAAATTAAAAACTGAATACAAAATGCATATTCGAAAATCATGGCCTTTACTAAAGTTTACTAAGTTTCTTCATTTAATAATATTTTTTGGGCGAATTTCAAATGACGTAGGCCTTTTAAGTAGTATACAAAAATAAAATCTAAAAAACCATTAAAACTATTTGAATCTTCTAGAATTATTCGCTCTGCTTTTTGAACGAGTCACAGGGGAAGCAAAATTAGAAATGAGTTTGAATATAATAATACAGAAAAAATATTGTTTTTACCATATAATTTCAATTGTTCAACATATAAATTGTCGTTTTTCTTTTACAGTTTAACTAAAAAAAAAAATGGTATGTTCATACAGCGTTAATAATTTTAACGTTATCAAAGATTATAACAAAAATATAACAATTTAAACCTATAGATGTGTGAATTTTATAAAATACAGAAGCGTAATCGAAAGTTACTGCGCCAAAATGTGCAAAAATTTATTTATCTTGTGGAAATTAGTTATTATTGTCACTACACTACTACATCGGAAGAGACGATAAATGTTAATTTACATATATGTGATTACACATTTTAAATCTTCATTATAAATCCGTACAAATTATACATTAAGAACAAAACGCTCGTGACTAAAGTTGAAGAAATGTCCTGCCCCTTTTCAGGTAATTTGAAAATGATTTACAAATCAGGAATTTATCTTAACACCAATGATATGACAAAAGCTCCATTGGGGTTTAAGTCAACAAGAAAGAATATCAGTTGAAGATAATAACGCATACGATATTGTCAAAATGAATTTCATAATTTGTTTTACGTGGCCATTTGTGCAAGTTCATAAAAGCAAGCACAGTAAACCTGGATGAGGGATTAAACCAGAGACATTACTGACAATAGACGCAAAATTATTTTTCACAGCCGTAACTGAGTTTATGGCTCGGTTAATATCTAAGAAAATCCACTTTGTTCAACAACATCCAAGGAATAGTCATGGCAGATGCAATTGTAAGATTCCGAAAAGGTTTTCTACAATGAAAGGTTGAGCTCGGTCCCGGCACAGAGAAACACTTGGTAATTGTGATTTGACTACCCTTAAAATATTTACTGGAAGCTTTGCTTCGACCGCGGAGTTTATAATGAGCAAAAAGCAATAAATTACATTTCAGATTGAATAGTTAAACCGAAGGATTGAAAAAAAATTTTAAAAAATACTTTTAAGTTCAAATGATAAAATAAAAGTGATCTAAAATAAAATCCGATAAATCTTTAAAATATCGTTTTTCGGGGATACTGGCTACAATTTAGGTTTACCGATTTAAACGTTTACTATTGTAATTTCTTAAACAGCAAAATGTGCCCTAACTTCAGAGGTACCCTATCCCAACATTCAGGTCGTTAAACTAAAATACATTATGTATTCATAACAATAATACTAAATCATTTCATACGGAGATATTGAAAATCACAGCTAATAAAAAAATCAAAAAGAAAGCAATTTTGTTACGCAACATATTATTCATCTAATATCGAAAATTGTTAAGTGTATTTAAGGAAACTTAAAAAGATGATTTAAAATAATTATAAATGATGAAAGTTAATGTATTCTCACTGTCATAATATTATAAAAAGTTTATTAAAAAGTGATCGAAATAATAAAATTATTGATAAAAAAAAAAATTTCAAGGATATGTATTAAAATTTATTCAAAGCATTTAGAGAAATATATTGTTTTCGATACCTCCGTATTAATAAAAATTTGCCTTCCTATAGTTTGCTACTGACACATATTACATTTTTTAGTTCAATGGGCTCATTAAAAGCAATATTTAGGTAAAAACTACAAGGAACCATTAAAAAAAATATTATAAATTAAACACATAATACTGATACATACAGAAAAGTATTTTAATTCTATTACTGAATACTTTTTAAGCAAATAAAAAATATGAATCTTATTTTACTGTATTCAACTAGTAAAATATTTTTTAAAAATGTGCCATAATTTATATTACAAAGTTATAAAAATTAAGATTGCTAGAATTATAAAAATAGGTTGTGTTTGTTGTACTAGTTAATGTTCACAACCAGAGGAATGCATGTGTTTTGGAAAAATTTGGAAATTTTTCAAACGATAGGAAGGTTTAATCTTTTTACTAATTTTATATTATATGTATGTTAAAAATAAATTCATTATTTTTGACATAAATTAAGATATAAAATACGCATATTGTTTATTATGCACATTTTACTATATCGAACATTAATGTGAAAAATAATTCAGAAAACAAGAAAAATTTTATAAATGCGAAAAGTATTATTTTAAAAATATTTTTGAAAGCAATAGGAAACAGCCACTATTCTCGATGTTAAAAATAAATGCAATCATTTAATTAAATACATTACATCTGAATTAATATAGTAGGGCATAAGTTGATTTTCCGACAAGATAGAGGAACTAAATTGCAAAACGTTATTGCAACACTGTTTCAACCATGTTATGCTTGGATATATTCGTTACATATCTCGGTTAGCGTTTCCCTGATAATGAAGTTTCTTTATAATAATAATAAAGTCCTCAAGTCCAAGCCAAGATTTTACATTTAAAAAAGTTTCTTTTTTCAATACCAATATCGACACTTTACAAACTTCTTAATACCATGGTATAACGTTGAGACTTTTTAAGCATCATTTGCCAGATTAAATCGATTTCCAACACAGAATATATTCCGATTCATGTTGCTTTTTTGGGCAAATACAATATTTCTAATTCAACTATTCGTCGAGCATAATTAAGAACTATAAGTTACGTCGCATATTAAAGAATTTATCCGAATCGGAGGGTAGAGAGGAAATGATAATTTAGTATTTTAAAGGGAAAATTAAAACTACAAACATTGAAATATTACTATTTCATAATTTATTAATGATCAAGCATATTTTGCGAAAAATATGTGAAAATTTTTGAAAGAATGAAAGGATAATGAAATAAGTTAAATGTGAAACTACTCAGATAGCCCAATCAATAGTAGTTTCCGAAACATTGATAAAGAGAATTTCAGAAATTAATTGATTTTGTGGAAGACTCATATGACATACATAGCAACAGCAATCAAAAAGTTAAACAAGAATTGAAGTACGCTACCGAAAGAATTATTACCAAAGATTAAGAAATATGTCTATCATGAGAATGAAATTCTTTTTTTTTTTTTAACAGAAAATGATTATATGTTTGCAGGAAAAAGTATCGCTATTTTTCTATTGTACACGTAATTTTGTTTTTCCATACAAATTTTTTTTTTTAATTTTAAAAACGAAGTTTTGCTTAGCCAAGCTAATTTCATATCATCCTACTCTTAACCGAAGTAGGCCTGCGAATATACTTGTACATCAGTTTGACATTTATTGAATTAAGATTTGATAACTACAAAGCTTGATGCCTTTTTGATATTTTCACGAGGTAAAGAAATTTCATCACTGGGAAACGCTACTGTGCCACGTAAAATATGACTTGGAAAAGTATAAGAAAAAACTGAAGTCAGAATCTCTTCGAGTTAATTATATATATCGATTAATTAATAAATATCGATTAATGACATTCACCAGCATCAAAAATCTTAAAAATGACGGATCAACAAATGTGAACATTCCATATAAGCTCTGAATTTCTGTTAAACAATTGAATAACTTAATCCATGGCTGTTACCTTTGCAAACAAATGGAATGTAAGTTATATCAATATATGCCACACAATGCTGTATCCACGAAGGCAATCTTCAGTTGAATAAAAAACTTTAGAAATAGTTAATTCGTTACGATGTTATTTAAACGAATTTTTTTTTAGATGCCGCCTTATGAAATTGTTTAGAAATAAATCGTTTAAACGTCACCTCCCCGTTCAGTTATTCTTATTTTTAGTCGAACCATCAAACTGCATCTACGCCCAGCAAACTGCACTAGGCATGGACAAATTACAAGATTAGACATGTCAATGATCTATTGAGCATTTGCAAACTCTTCTTATGAACGCTGATTTTTAGGGAATCGAAAGTTTACGTTTCAAATCTCAATAATATCAGAATCATATTATAGCACGGTGAGGAGCTTAAAATAACTTTAACTTTATAGTTGAGATCCTTGGCAGATTATAACTTTATAATCGGCCAAGCGTTTAGGATAATAAAGCTGTCTTATCCAATATATTTTCAAACTTATCACGGAAAAAAAGATAGCCATACAGAGAAACAATTATTAAATGTTATAATTTCAGTTGCCAATGGCAACTGTTAAATAAACATCTGAAATATCTTCTGATTCTTTGTCACACAATCTACTTGAAAGAAAAAGGTAAATAACTACGGTGTGACAACAAGTGAACCCCCTCATGGGAATTGAAAGTGAAAGATACAATTGTTTAATTCCTTACACCACGAATGGTTTCCTAAATCAAAGCCACAACAGAGAGTATTGCTTATTTTATATGACTTTAAATGCAATCTGTAGTAATATCTTACTACAAGTAAAATTTAGAAATTGGACACCGGATAAGAAGCTTGGCAGAATGAAAATGATCGTTTTGGTCTTGGGGAAATAATTCTAAGCCTCACATAAAAAAATATGAAACATGAAGTGATAAAATTTTTCATATTTATTAGATTTTTCTATCGATTGACATAATTTGTTTCCCTCATATAAGATCAATTCTCAAAGAATTTAAATGTTAAAAAGAAAAACGCGTAAAACCCATTTCTTTGATTTTACTGATCTCACGGAAAGTTTGCTCTTGAACTTCAAGCACGTGGAAGAATTCCATTAATAGAATCACTATGAATCGAGGCTACTTTTAATAAAAACCAATATGTTTTTGTACTTAAAATCTCGATAAGTAAGAATTTTTTTTATTAATCAATCCAATTTAAAAAACTTTAACAAATTCACTCAACATTTATTAAATGAAATTATCTTTTGATAATTACGAGCTTCTTGCATCCATAAACATATCGAATCTTTTTTTTAATTATTAACATCACTACTGGAACCAGCTGTGAAACTGTAATTGCTCAGAATACGTTACATTAACTCTGAAAAAAGATTTGCGAAGCATGACGATGGGTGAATTCAAGAAAAAAAACTGCACCTTGGGCATATTGGAGAATCAGAAAATAAATATAAACTGATGGAGGGAATCTTAAAAGAAGCGTGGCCGTATTACACATCGAAAATTATTGCCACAAAATCGAGTCTGCCATGGATAAGAACTTACACTCCATCTGTTTACTCTTTTCTATTAATTATCAAAGAAAAATAATGGTAAGCCGTGAAAACCTACCGGTTATAAACAGACGTCCCTTCGTGGCGCTCAATCTTGTTTCTCCAGTCAATCTATGCTTGGTTCTGCATTGATAAGATCTGTATCCATCCTCTGGTCCAACATCCCTTATATGAAGCTCTCCCGATGGCAAAACAAGATATTTTCCGTCTAGAAACATAGATCAAACATGATATTAGAAAAAAATTTATAAAAATAAATATGCAAATGCCATTAGCTTTTTTTTCCGACCAACGTATGTAAAGTGGAGCACAGAACTTTAATTTGTTTTTCTTGTGCAGATAAGTCTTTTACTTTGTTAAACTCTAAACCTAGACAGTTATAAAGCAATCAGAAAAGTAAATATTTTATCAATTACAAATATCATATTAAGTGATTTAGGTATGAATCCTTAACCGAGTAATTTAGCGCAAAAGATTTCGGTTCAATTTGGATTTCCCGAACTCAGTTCAGAAAAAAAAGCATTTGCATTACCTTCATTTAAGCTAACATCATTTATTTTTATAAAGATCCATGCTGACTAAGATGATTATTAAAAAGTTAATTTATTCCATTTCATTAAATTAATTACTTACTGAATAACATGCTAATATTCTATTACTCAGATTTCATATTTCTTAAAACGGGATAATAAAAATTGAATTTCATCGTATTTTTTTTCCAGTTTTTTCCAATACAATAGCATGAAATTCTTTTTTATTTAGACAATTAATACAATATCACACCTTGATGTCTTTATATAAAATTATCCAAAAGAAGATAAATGTTTTCTTTGGCGTTCTCGTCAAGCGATGCTAATTATCTTCGAATCAATTTTTCTGCTTATAAAATGGATTAATCAAAAAGGTGAAGAACTTAATGTTATCGAATCGTCGACAATGTAATTACTACAGTAATATAATAATCATCTTAAATCAGCCTGAATGCAAAGGAATGAGTTTTTTGCTTTTCGTGATTTCTCTTAATATAATGTGCAAGCACGCACATACACCGGAATAATTATACATATATATACATATATACTGAGTTCTAGCAATAATATAATGTACATTTTTTAATATATCCAGTACATTTCCAATTCAGATTTTCGCTTCTTGCTAATAATTTTATCTGAGAAACAGATTTTTCAAATTTTTTAAAATGAATGATATCAAAATCTACTAAAATTATTATTCAGATGCATAATGATGATAAGTTCCGGATAAAGAATAACCAGAAAAACTATAAAATGATCGCAAGTTTGATAGCAGCTCAATATACGATATATATGTATACATATGATTTCCACAAGAGATGAACAACATAAAATTTCAAATGCACAATTTCCTGAAAAAATAAGAAAAGTCAAATTATTATTATTATTATTATTATTATTATTATTATTATTATTAATTTTATTTTTTTTTTTTGTTGTATAATATAATAAAGATAACGGGAACTTAAATTATGCGGCATGAATATTTAAAATGCATTTTCGATGCATTTCGATACAAGTATCCGAAAATACTATGCATTTAATAAGAGTTTCTACGGAATTATTTTTATTTTTTGTTAAAGATAATTATTAGAATTTTTTTGAAACTTCAATATTCGGCTCTTCCATTTTGCAATATTCGGTCAATTAAGTTTAGCGTTACCATCATAATGTTTTTGCAATGCGTTGAATTCAGTTTTTTTTACTTGTATCTTTCACATCCACCAACTACGATCATTTCATTTTCTTCCCGTTTTGAATGAAAGCTAAAATTACGATCATTAAAGCACACATTTTCGTGTTCAGAATCTTTCAATTTTTCAGACTCTCCCATCTTATTCGCTGATGGGAGTCCCATTATCAGACAAATGAAATTGTTTTAGTCTGGTCATTTAATTGCAAATTAACAGACATATTACATTAACAACTTCTGAAGCTTTTAATTTTTACGATCCGAAAGATCCACTATTACATGTTTATTTTTGCGAAGCTCATGATAGACTTTATCAAAAAAAAATCTCATTTTTCCTTATTATTTGAAATTTTTTTTTAAGTTAAATTAGGAAAATTAATTTCCATTCATATGAATAATTCAAACATAGAAGACACAGAAAGTTGTTAACAAAACTTAACATTTTCGGACCTTGAACAGTGACAATACTGTTGATGAATTCGTCAGAAATGTTCGAATTACACAGGTATGGTGACTTGTAGTAAATATGATTGTTGTTAAAACACTAATTTTCGTCAGAAGACAAAAAATTTCTGTAAAGCTTAGCCGGTTACTTTTATTTCTTTCACAATTGCAAAAAATAATTGAAAATTTGTTCAATCCCTGTCACCAAAATTATGTTTTTAATGAACCACAATCATTCCTTGATACATCTTTTTTAATACACAACGAACTGGTGTATTTTCTTCATAAATCATAGCTAAATTTTTGCTTTCTAATATGGCATCAGCTAAAGTAACGTATGAAATTCGCAAAGTTTCAATTGTGTGGAATCTGAGCTATTTTGCGTTAAATACCAGTAGGGATAATGCGCCATTTGCGTTGTGATATTTTGTAGATAATGGTTATATTTTTACATATCCATTAATAATTCAATATATTCCGTCTGAACAATCTGTCAGATTTCTGCCAATCCGAAAAAGCAGACCAGATGGTTAATTATCGAATATATTCTGCAACAATGATCAAATCTTGTAAAATAGTTAAAGAACTGAGCCGCATGTTTTAAATCTTCCGCTTCTTTCAATGCTCTTCTTTCGTACAACATAACTCATTTCAGTATCTTGGAATAGTTATTTTTTACTTTTTCTGAAGCAAGATTTCCCATCATATTCATTATAGCGCAAACTGTAAGTGTTCCTTCTATCAAAAATGTAATCATTCTGCTTGGCTCTTTTTTTTTTTTTTTGTTTTTGATTCTTAACTCATTTTTCAACATCAAATTCCAGGCTTTCAGTGCATATAATCACACACAGAGCCACTTGGTTCCCATCAACAGTTTTTTAAAAAAATTTAATCTTGGTTAATAAAAATGAAGGTAATCAAAACTTATATGTAAATAACGTAAAAATTAAATGATTTTTTTAAAAAATTTTGAATCAGACGAAAAACAAATTTTGCAAATTTAATATGTAAATTTTTTACCCATATCGATGGCGTAACTGTGTCTCTTATTAAAAAAAAAGTCCGATCTTCAAAATCAATTTACAAAAAAACTAACGCATTCTATATATAAACTTTTACTACATCACAAGAGATTTTTACAGAAACGTCATCGACAGAAATTATTTTCAAGAGAGTAAAACAATGACTAGCCCTCCTACCGTTGGTATCGGTATTAGAGGGTTCGATAATATTGTTTTCGTCTTGGAGCCACGCCGAGACATATACGAAGTCCGCGACAAAACTGGGAATATGACATTTAATAACGGCGGCGTTACCGCGAAGAACATATTCATCCCATACATTTACCTCGTATCTCTGCGTGACAACTGTAACAACACAAGAAAACATCATTGTTTTAAACTCTGTTCGGAAAGTATACTTTAGAACCTCCTTGTCTCGAAACAAAACCAGCGTCATACCTGAAATAAAGCACTCTTAAAGGCATTATCCAGGAACCGACTTCTTTCCGAGAGAGTTTTAAAGCTGCTCGCGACAGGATGGGCAAAAGGAGCAATAGCAAAGGATTAAATGAAAAACCCCGTTCCTACCCTTTCCGATGGTGTCAAGATTCCTGACGTAAGTCTCTCCGTCGTCAGACACCCATTCAACAACATCAACAAAATCGGCAACAAAACTCGGCAGCTGACATTTCAGCACGGCAGCATTTCCGCGGAGAACGAACTCGTCGGACACTCGAGTCTGATAGAATTGCTGCACGACTGCACGGGGTAAAAGAGAAAATAGGATTTCAAGCAAGAAAATAAAAAAAATTTTTTCGGAGGCCCCGCAAAACCTGAAAAGAAATCAATTTAACGGCGAGACAATGTTCTCTCCAATGATTTACCATAATCATTGTTCGGGTAGTAGGTGTTCCCATCGGAATCCATCCACATCTCGACGACCACGAAATCGGTCACGAAACTTGGTACCTCGCACTTCATGATGGCAGAGTTTCCCCTAATGACGTACTCGTTGTCCGCCTCTGCTTCGTAAGTTTGCATCACGACTGGGCGACAAAAAAAGCCAAAAACTATTGTAAAAATCCTCGAACCCGCGAATAACTGCCGCAAGTTCTCAAAAGACCCTCGATAAAGCCATCGTACGATAAAATCAGAAAGAAATTAAAAAAAGCACTGTAAATGTCCCGGAAACATTGAGCTCACTGCCCTAGGCTGAAGTGTTCAACGTAATCGTCTCCCAAAAAACCGGAAAAATTGTATGGGATACATGTGTGTGAAAAAGGACCGAACCTTCAACTTCCGTGCTCTGCATCGCCACGATGCAGAATCAGACGGGGAACTTGATAAATTCCGAAAGAATAAAAAAGTTTAAGGGAAACTGCTGGCAAGAGTCACGTTTGGAGACCTGAAACCAAACAGCATTAACTTCTTCGGATTGAGGCCAGGGTGAGGCAATTACCGTAGTCAGCATCGGAAGAGTGGACGTAGGTTTGTCCGTCGTCAGCAGTCCATGCAACAACGCTTACAAAATCGGCGGCAAAGCTGGGAATTTTGCATTTCACCACTGCAGAGTTACCACGGATCACGTACTCGTTTTCAGCTTCGGTTATATACTTCTGGCTGACTACTGCGATTGTAGAATTAAGCATTTTTAACAAAGTTTTCCTTTGTTTATATCGCTGTCCGATTGCGGACAAATTTCTTGGATTAAAATTATTCCCTCTGGCAAAATTTAAATACATTTCGCAAAATAGTAAATTTAGAAAACTCATACAAAGCTTTTTAAACGCCATTTACGTAAAATTTCGTCTTCCAGAAATCCTCTCTATGAAACGGACACTGGAAAATTTTAATTTTTCAGCAGGTTACATGACCCTTTCATAATGAGGGACATTCAAAAATTATTTTAATTTCAGTTCGTTAAAAGTGCTGTCAACTTCAATATATTTTTCTTTGCACCTACTTTTGCCTATTTTATTGCAGTGCATCCATCTCTGTGAAAGATATAAAGCGGATTCCCCATTAGTGACGCGGATAAAAATTTCAGATTTCCAGCACAAATCAAAAACAAAGCTAAAAATGTTGGAAAGAGTATTCTTTTTTACAATGAAGTTTGTATTTTAAAAAAATTAAGCAATTATCTGTTGAATAACTCCTATCAATTTGAATTTATTTCTGTTTGGGAGAGGTATGATCATTTGAAACAATTTAAATTTATCCATTCGATCCGACAAAAGCAACAGTGGTACGCTAACTAATTTTCGAAAAAATTTCTTTTGTACAGCTTTCGTAAAACTTTCGAGAGCAGACTTTACCAAATGATAATTTTAATCCAAAATAACAGAAAAGGGGAACTGTAAATCCTGCAAGTCGTTGTAATCTAGAAAAACAAAGAATAAATAACCAAGTTTCAGTCGATATTTCAAACTTTCATGTTTACCATAATCATCTTTAGCAGGAATAAGATCCAATAAATCATCCACAAGCCAACCCTCGACCGAAACATAGTCCGCCACGAAAGAAGGTATATTACACTTCAATATAGCCGTGTTACCCTTTATCACGTACTCTTTCAGTATTTCAGCATCATAATATTGATTCACAACTGAAACAATCAATAATGAGTCTGCACAAAAGCAACAAAGTGTCCGGTTGATTCTGCCAATTGATTAAGAAGGGAAAGCAGGAAAAAATGTAAAAGCTCGCGACAGAAATAATTTTTTTTTTTAGAAATAAAAATTCAAATCGATAAAAAGAATGGAAAAAAGTCGGTTCCTCTGAGATGCTGCTGGAAGAAAAAAGTAAAAACGTAAAAATGCTGGTTGTAGCGGCCGGGAATTACCATAATCCTGATCTTGCGGCAGGAGCTGCATGCCGTCGTCGCCGATCCAGGCTTCCACGTAGACATAATCGGCGACAAAGGAAGGAATATTGCACTTTAACACAGCATTGTTTCCACGGATTACATATTCCGATAATATCTCTGCTTTGTAAAACTGGTTTACAACTGTAACGATGCAATATCATTTTCAATTTTATGCAGCTGAAAATGCTGATTGGGGAAAATGCCCTCGGATGCACAAGACGCTTAACATTTTCCGACAATCACCAAATCCTAAATCAAGCAAAAGCTATTACTTGTTAATAGTTGAAAAATTATTGAAGCTCTTAGGCGGTCTTCAATTTTCGTTAGCCTTTGATGTCCCGAATGCAAACATGACTGAGGAAAAAGTAGTCGGGCAGAGTTTATGCTGTGGTTTAGCAATCAATAAGAAGGTTTAATATTAATTATAGAGCTCTTTAAATTCGTTCTTAAGGTAAAAGTAACGTTGATATGTTGCATGCCAATGTAGACCTAGCCTTTTGATAAAGATAGTGGATATCAAAATACTACGGATTTAGAATAGTTAAGATCTCGGGCTTTCCGCAATTTTTGGTAATGAATGCGAATACACTAGTTTTCTACATATTTGAGATTTTAATTTATTAATATACCTAAGATAAAATTACTATAAGTGAATTACATAACTAACCTTGGTGACATATATAACTTCACAATTACTGCTTTGAAAAAACCAAAAACTGAAATAAAGCAATTCTTTCCTTAGATAAAAAGAAGCAATACAAATGGAAATCTGCTTTCATTCACAAAAAGTGCAAGTCAATACAACGAAAAGCAAATTTAAGAGAACAAACGGGGAGAATTTTTATTTTGGGATTTTAACATTACAGAAGTATCGTACAATTCCCTAATCATCTAATTAACTAATTGACATTTTCTCTAAATTTTCTTACTTCGTTTTAATTTTCAGATATATTGATGGAAATTGGCAACATTGACATTAAAGAAATTCGATGGTAACTTTCATCTTTTAATATCTAATGTTAATAGTGAACACATGCTTCTATTTGCGTTTCAAAAAAATTAAAATCTTAAAAAAGAAAATAAAACGTACATGAACATTAAACGTAGTAATAAAATAAAATTATGAATGCGAAGACTGAATTTCGGAATTTAAAATTAGGTTTAAGTGTCGGAAAAGTTTTTTTGAATCGAACGAGACTCTTCAGCGTTATCTGAAAGAATTCAACATTAGCGACAACATTCCCTTTTCAAGAAGAAATAATTTTTTCATCTGCGGAGAGAAATTCACGTTTCCTTTTTGATGAAAAAATTACCATAGGAATTTTTCGATGTGTAGGAAGTGCCAACATCATCCTGCCAGGAAACGACGACAACGAAATCAGCAACGAAAGAAGGAATGCTGCATTTCAGCACTGCCGAATTCCCACGAATCACATATTCATTATTCACCTCGGATTCGTAAGACTGCTGCACCACTGAAAACAATAAAGTCAGGTTCAAGTGCATGCATAAACCCACGGGTTAAGTCCCCCGAATTACGCCTGGAAACGAGAAATATTAGACTCAAGTGGATCAAACTTTTTTCCATTCTTACTGTATTTGAAGTTTACCATAATTGTCTGATGGATAAATTTCGTCTGCTTCATCAGAATGCCAGGACACGATGGCTAGGAAATCAGCCACATACGAGGGTATTTGACACTTTAAAATGGCAGAATTACCCCGGATGACATACTCCTTGTTAACATCAGTGTCGTAATACTGAGACACAACTGAAGATGATCGACGTTGAAGAAGAAACATCAGAGTGTGAATAACAAGATTTTGAACTTACAGAACGTGCCAAGGAGCAGAACTTTGTCCAGTCAAAAATTGTTTAACATTCGGGATAAATTTAAAACATTGTACATAACGAAAAAATTATTCAAAAATAACGAGGGAGAAAATGTTTTCTGGATGCACATTCTTAAAATAATGGAACGCAATGCAATGTGCACAAGCAATATGAAATCAGAAAAAAAATGGATAAGTTTTTTCTTTGGCCTGATGTCTTATTCAATCTTACCTTCTTATTCAATTCTAAAAATTGCAAAGATAGATCTTGTTTCTCGTTTATATCCAAATTCCAGCACTTTTCTAATATAAAAAGACCTACAATAAATAGCTCTAACTTATAAGAAATTTGTCAGAAAATCGAGATTTTATTTTAATAATGAGATAATATATAGAAATAAAAAAACCAAACTGTTTATGAACGATGTATTTCATGAAGTAAATCTTGGTTTTATTTTGTACGAATCATGGGTAATTACTAAGTTTAAAACGGACGTTCTTACTCCTCAACAAGTTTATATATCTCTGGAAAAAAAACTAAATATTTCGTAGGAAATTTCCTTCAGTAATGTTTAATTTTACTACAGTAGAATAAAAAGTTAAGTGAACTTTTTTGGAAACTCCTCACGACGAAGGTTTTTAGAAAAGCTTTAATAAAATGTATAAATTGCGTTTCTTACCGAAGTATGAACTTAAAAAATTTAAAATGGACTTATTATAAGCGAACAGCTTCGTTTTTCTAATTAAAATTATACCAATTATCCGAATAATGAAAATATAATACTGCATTTATCTTTTTTTTTTAATTTTTACGAAAACATAAACCAAGAATTTTCACTCTAAAATTATTTGAAAAAGTTATCTGCGGCTAATAAAAAACGAAACTCTCATGAAATATTGCAATTCGATTTGTGAGTTAAGGGCAGTTAATGTTCAGCACGGGAAAAGACAAAAGTGCAAGTCCCTTTTATTTGCCGATAATACGATATTTGGCTTATCCAAATACTACATGAAAAATATTTTTGGTAAATATTAGTTGTTATATTATTAACTTTTAGTGCTTTCGAAATTCCCCTATGGAAAATATTAAGCTTTTTTCCAGAGATTTGGAATACATTAGACTCAGGCACTCGATTTATTCTATACTGTGGATATCCGAGAAATTCATAAAAATAATATCTTTCTTTCGGATTTTATTCCAAAATTAAGATATAAGATTTATGAGCAAGTTTACCTTATGTAAAAGAAAATCGACAATTTAATTAAAACAGCTATTTAACTCGTTGCAAAAATTTCAATAACAATAGCTGACACAATCAAACAAAATTCAAATTAATATCAAACCGATAACAATATGAGTAACAAAAATAATATTTTATATTTGAGTGCTTAAGTCAAACATATCTTTTATTTAGATGCAATGATGTATTTATCCCTTCCACATTAAATGTCGAATTCCGTAATAATCAAAAGATGTATAAATTAAACTAGAAAAAAAATTTTAAAAAGTGTTTCCTTTATTAGAATTGAGAATTACTCAAAATCTCTTTACTAGTTTGAATCAATATAAAATGTAATTTTTTCGAAATTTCGAGAACGCCTAATAAGAATCTTTATAGGCTCAAAAGGCACTTTTCTTCACAATAAATACAAATACTAATAGAGGCGACACAAAAACGTTTTATTTTGAATTTGCCGACAAAAATTTCGATCTTACATTATTATTAATAGAATTACATAATAAATTGGAATTGTTACATTCAAACAAAAGAATAGTTATTTAAAATATCAACATCCGACACTTGTTGTGGAAAAGGAAAGACTGAAAAAATGTCAGTTACTCTAACGTTACTCACTCACTTTATTATGATTTAAAGCTTCAGTTTGATAAATCAAGCAAATGACTTCCACAGAGAGAGGTTTTAAATGGAAATTGGAAAATAGTTGAAAAATTGATACCTAAAAATCCCGGAGGTAACGATTTGAATGAATGAAAAATTTGAATGAAGAATTAATTATTAATTTCGCGATATTATATTTTGTATTGAAAACAAAAACATTGAACATTATTTTAGAATGATCGCAAATCCAGATCACTGACAAAAACTATCAATTAAAACTCATCAGTCAAAATTAAAAATTAAAAATCAAAATAAAACAAAAAGAAAAATTTATTTTATCTCAACAAGTACAAATATTTGAATGTTTCACGGATTATGTGAGTGCTGTATTGTAATATAAAATAATTTCATGAAATTACTTTAAAACAATGTTAAGTTCTTGGTAACTGACATTAATCCATTAGAAAGGGATGAAATATAAGAAAATGAAGTATGTACATTTAAGTTTATACTAGATCAGTAATTATGAACAATTTAAACAAAGACAAATCGATACGTTCAAGTTTTAACCATTAAATTCAGATATATATAACATCAGTAAATAAAGGTAAGAGGAACCAGCAACTTTTGAAATTTTTAATTATCAATTTGAATACTCTGACTCTATCATTTAATGACTATTAATCACACTTATATTAATTTTACTTTATTTATTATTTATAATATAAGGAATTTGAATTTAAAAAGAATAATTTATAATTTATTTAAAATTCAGATTAATTCCAAATGCTAACTGAAGAAAAAAAAGGAAAAACGTTCAACAGACAAATACTGATGACTATTAAATATGAATTTACTTTTACGTTCAGATCTTAATTGCCAGGTTAAGAAACAAAAAAGTTATAGACTCAACAAAAGCATTGAAGTCTATAGAAGCTGTAAGAACTAGAAGGGAAAATAGTATCGAAAACACATATTTTCATATCCTCATTTTATACACAGCTTTTATATTTTTTTTACATAATCTCATTTTCAATGTTGCCTGCGGTCCTGAACGTACCCCTATTCACTTTTACGTAAGAAAATTTAATTATAAACATTTAAGGCTACAACGCATTACCTGCTCTAACGTTGACATCCCTCGAATGAACAGAACCGACAGAGTTCTTAGCCAGGCAAACATAAACCTGAGCATGGACCTCTTGTCTGTAGTCTTCTGCTCTGAATGGTGGGAAAACAAGGTTGCCGTTTGGAAGTACCTGAAGCAGAGCATCCATCCCTTTGTATTTCTTTAATCAGGGGTTTCGTTAATTTTGTGAGAATAATAACTCCGATCTTCGTTTTAGTGAGAATTATTTAGTTACACTCAACTCTAAAGAAATCCATGGAAAACATTAAAGTACAATAAAGAATCTTTGCAACCTAATACCATTTTTCCTGCATTTTTCTTCAATACATAAAATATTTATCGAACGGCGATTGATCTTATCAAGTGAATTTTAACTTTTACATGTTGAATATAAAATTGGAGTTATATACCAATTCAGAAAGCTTGATCACAAGATAATTTTGAATATAAGTGAGGTAACAATCATTAGAAAACTACTTACTTGTCTCAAACCGGGTACATCTCCAACTGCCGTACCATCCGATCTTACCCATATTATCTCAGGTGTAGGGTTTCCTCTTGCAGAACATTCGATTTCAGCGCCGGTCGTATTAGAAAAATCCACTCGATTAGGAGGCTCTCGAAGTAGAAATGGTCCTGAAGAATCATCGCAGTTAGCTGAAATCAAGACCGAAAAATTATTTCAAGATTCTGGCTCGAATACTCATATAGAAACATTAAAGTAGAGCAAAACCATACTAAAGAGTACAAATTCCTGATAGCAAAGGGAATATTCAGCAATGTTTAACATTAAACAAGTTTTTCTAACTTGACTGATCATTATTATATTTTTTGAGTTCATTTCGAATTCCTTAAAAAATTCTTACCATCATAATATCAGAGCATTAAATCCCAATTCTTTATTGAAATTAATTTGCTCAAAAAATTGAAACTGTTTTCGATTCCACACTGTGACCACTAAATCGCTACACTCTCAACTATAGTTTGCACAATTTGTGTTATATTTTCGTTCTTGTACCTGCTTTTCAGGAAAGCTAAGTACTAAGATATGAAATAATAAAATTATTTAAAATCCTTTTCGGAAACAATAATATTGTAAAACCTTCATTTAGATTTTTAATTCCTAATTGAAGTTATTACTCGCTTTCATGTCAGTAATGCATCTTATTGAGTAGCACTGATTACAGGAATTAAAAAAGAAGAAAAAATTCAAAAACTAAGAAAAAGGGGTAATGTTTAACTAAGTTGATGATTTAAATGAACATCGAAGTTATGTATGCGTACTAAGAAGCAAAACAGTACGTATTCTTTTTTAATTATTTTAAAATGGACTAATTCACTTTCTTAGAAATCAAATGTTGATATTAATGACAATTATCTTTCTCTTTAGTTTAAAAATTTTTTTTTATTAAATAATGATAATTAAATAAAAAGCCGTCAGAAGCAGAAAACCTAGGATTTTATGTACTTATAAAGAAAATAGATAAATAAGATTACATAAGTATGATTTTCTTTTTTTAGTTTTATTCTCTAAACTCCTTAATTTCTCTTCGTATCCAACCTTCACATTCATCAATATCCTATCGTATTTGCCTAAAATTTTGCAAATAATCTGTCATCTTAGCAGAATTCTTCTTTAAACAATTCAAGCTTCCCGTGATTCCTTGCAAAAAAGAAATTTGCGATTTCAAATTTGCAGCAATATTGTAAAACGGTTGAAACTATTAAACTCATTTTGAATTATACAGCTGCTAATAAGAATTTTCACAAGCAAAGCATAAGTTTTTACACGTAAAATGAAAAACTATCTTCAAGTTTTATAAAAACACGAAATAAAGCCTAACACTTGTCAACCCTTTTCGCGTATCGGTCTAATGACTGCATTATGTTGATAATAATTTTTTTTACTTCTTGATAACCTTATGTATTTACACAAAATTTAAAGAACGGAGTGTTTTTCTTGTTTAAAATTTTATTATGAAAATTTTCCGAATGACAAAATACTGATCACCACAGTTGGATATCTTCTAACGGAGGAAAATTATGAATTACGTGATAATAATTAGCTAAACTATATTTACTACTTTGAACTAGTACTGCCTCAGATATACATCAATCTCAGGTAATAACATCTACGTATAATGTATCACATCTATGTATAATATCATGGGACATAAATTCACTAAAACAATGAAACTTTCAGATCTCAGAGCTTTTTCCAATTCAGTGCAAAATAACAAAAATAACCATTTAAAAGCAATTTCATAAACATCTGGCTTTTCATAAAATTGAATAATGATATTTCAAGACTAACTAATTCGTGGCGAGATATTATTTTCTAACCTGTAGGCTTTGACACGATATTTCATTCTTTTATGTTTTAAGTGTCCCACAATTGTTTACTACCATAAATTTATTTTAATCAGCTTTTTCTATTATATTAAATGCACATGTTTTTTAAAAAGTTTTAGATGTCCGTTATTCAAAAATAGTTTCGCATTTATGAGGTCGCAGAATCATAACGTGTTTCTAAATTGACACATTAACTATTTTAATCACACAGTCCTGATTCTATATCCTTATATGAAAAACATTGTCTAAATCAGAATGCAAACAAAATCGCCCACTACTGTGCAATGAAAAGAAGAAAATCCCACTTTAAGAAATGTCGTTCTTACCATTAACAGTTCATAATTTATTCAAACGATTATATACTACCTTCGTATACAAAAATATAGTGCAACGATGTTACTTACTAGAATTATCGCACTGAAGATTCGAGCTTTGACTTATTTGACTGAGTTAATGCAAGTTCAGTTACTCGTCTAAAATATATAGATGCAATGCCGCAGCAAAATAGTCCCATGCAGGTTAAATAGTGGAATCCTTCATTTCGGAGAAGAATTAAAAAAAGTTAACATTTTACATAGGAAAATTTCCCTTTGGTTCTCCTGAGGTTCATAATTTAAATAATGTTTGAAATTAAAATTAATTTTCATAAATCTCTCTCATAAGATTGGGATATGTTTTCAAAGCCTGACTGAATTGTGACCGTTTAAAATATTGCCTGATGAAATTAAAAGCTTTAATTTATACATCCGTCTGAATATTTAACGTTAGATTACTTAATTAAGCAAGATAATAGTAATATTTATTATTATTATTGTTGTTGTTATTATTATTTTTATTATTGTTTTTATTATTGTAAAAATTAAATTTGGTAGTCGAACTTGGAATATCATCTTATTCATGCCCAAATCGGATAATGAATGAGACATAGAAGAGAGAATAAATGAGATTACGATTGGAGTATCGTGCTGAGATTGTAGAAAAAAAAAAAGTGAAGAGGAGTGAAGTTATAAGTTAAATTAGAGGAGGACAAGTCGAGGCTGATGGGATCAACTATTGTCCCATAATAAGTGACAGGAAACAGCTCTTAAATTGGACATCCACTGACACGCAACACTGAATCTTAAAACTTTATAATGTTCTTTCATATAATTCTTTATAATTTCAATAAAAGATAGATGGAAAAATACTTCTCCGAATAAAATTTACTTGATAGAGTAAATCTAGAAATAATTTATTTGACTCTAAAAAAATTATTATAGGAAATAGGTTTCCCTTATTTTAATGTTTTTTCCTTTTTTTTAAAATAATTCTTACGTATGCTAGGCATTTTAAATAAAAAGGTTGAAAGTATATTTTTTTCAAGATCAACATATTTTTGTCTTTGTGTCAATCATGTTTTTTAAAAAATTTTTTAACTGAAGCAGTATAATTTTTTGGATTTTTCACAAATCCAAACTAGTCTATAAACAGAATTTATATATAGATTTGTAAATTCCTTTAACAAATCTATGGTTTATTATTAATGAAAATTTTGAGAGGAAAAGAGTAAAATGGAACCTGCCATTTTTTTTCATTTCAACTGCATTTTTAATTTATGGTTTAATGTCTTTTCATCTTGGAAAAGTAAGACCTAAGAAATTTTCATTGTGCTAGAAAAGAAACAAGCCTATAAACAGAGATTTTTTGATATAGTTTCTGGCCGAGGATTGTCAACATTTCTCTGGTCCGACCTCTCAATCTAAGACCGCACAACCCGATATGTATTTAAGGATGTTAAATGACTACATACAACAACGTAATCATTATCAATTTTTCGTACCACAAACGACTACTACAGTTGAAATTTTGATTTTCTGGAGTGACAAAATCAAAAGCATGATGCATTTAAATAGAAAACATCCGTCGGCCATCGTTCTTTACATGAACTCATACCCAATTATTAAAAAGACTGCAAGAATAGTTGGTTTAAGAAATATATATTAATGACTTTCAGTTATGCTGATTTTTAGGTATTCTACGCTCTCAACGATAAGAAATGACATGTTCTAGATTCTTGTACACAAGTTCATTCCTCTCCGAAGAAAGCAGTATATATAAGCAACACAAATCGAAGGAATTTAAAATATTTAATGTAGTAAAGAACTGCGAAAATTTTCTCAAAAATCCACCGCCTGCCTTCTATATTCTTGAACTGCACTTCATATCATGAGTTCATATATACAAAAATGTAAAAATCAGTATATACAAAATCAAATGTTTATGATATGTAATATGATTTATACAAAATGTATAAATCAGTATATACAAAAATCAAAAAGTTTTACTCAAATGAATTCATTTTCAAGTTATGTCGTCGCTGTTTACGATTTATATTTAGGTCAAAAAACTAAAATGAGACTAAATTTATAATTATTTTCATCATAACGCATGAAACTAAAACTTTAATTTCAAACCATCAAATCATCAAACTCGCATCATCAATTCGAAATCTAATCATTTTTAAAGATTTTTAAAAATTAATCATATTGATACCAATTATCAGTTACACCCAATGTCTTCGATCACATCAAAATGTAACTTCCAATACCGGAAAAAAAAGTTTAGTTTGTATCGATTTCCATCGGACACTTCCGCATACAATAAACATTTATGCATTTAGATTTCAGGATATTTTGAGAACTATTTATGAAAAAAACTCTATGAGAACTCTAACCTTATCCTGAGGAAAAGGAAATCAAAAAGAGCTGTAAACAATAATCACGGTGGGTAATGGATAAAAGAAACTAAACCTGAACAGATGCAATATCCGCCAGAGTGGGCATGTGCCATGCCCCAGTGAACAACAAGGGATGGAGGGTGCACAATGATTTAAGTTGATTTTATAAAAAATTTATGTCCCCTGAAGATCTTTATTTTTTGTAGCGCCGTTCACTTTAAAATCGTATTCAAAAATACTGTCACTAACATGAAATGAACTTAAGCTATTAAATATTAAAAAAATGTTAACAATTTGAATTTTTGCGCCTAGTCCCAACGTCCATTAGCAATTATTTAAACCAATAAAAGTTTAAATAATTCACTGATTCATTATTTATCCATTACAACACGTTTGGAATAAATTTAAATAAAAGATCAATATTTTTTAGATCTCATATTTCTATTATCATTCAATTACTTTCTTATCGATCTATACATTTTACAGATAGCAATTTCTGATCTGATTTAATTATCTTCTTCTGCTTCATATAAAATAATGAAAAATATCGACTAATAAGTCGGTGCCCTTAAAGTTGGATGATGACAGAGATGCCATTTCAAGAATTTTTCTAATATTTAGCTCTTTTTAGGGCATGACGTGACCGCAATTGTTAAGCTACAGTACAGTCACATTTAAAAATATATTGCCCTATTAAATAGTTATTTTTGCAATTTAACTATAAATGGTGCTTCATCCTTCTTTTGAACATATTTTTTTATAAGAATGCTTAGGAGTTAACAGTTCCAGTTCAATGTCAAATGTTCAAACAATGCATTAAATCGAATAATCCATCAAGATCTCATATTTTCAAAAACGTCTTGAAAATATTTTTTTTGCAATTGCAAATGTGAACTGTTACTGAAATGAAATCTGTCAGCATCAATTTATCAAGCATTTACATACGTACTCACAATAAATGACTCATTTGCATGACTTCATTGTGAAAATTTAGCTAATGAATGGAAGGGTTAGATTAAAACTTTTTTACAGACTTGCTCCTGGGAACCACCGGATTACTCTAATTTCCTTCGCATCGAGATACGATATGATTTCAATTTCCTTATCTGAAGTGGTCTTAGAAGTGAAGTTTTTACTTGCTGCATTTCAGAAAACACAGGTTTGGTCGGAAAACTTCTGATTTACAAAGTAAGAAAATTGTTTTTCAGCACGAATAATTATTTATTATAATATGAGGACAATTTCGTCAGACCGACAACTTTACAGGGCCAGAATTGTCCCTTCCCCTTAGGGAGCCAGGTTCATGCGAAAAACTAACCACCAAAGCGAAATATGATGGCAACCAGACTCGAGAAACTGGAATAGAATTTGGAAGAGAGCTTAAGAAATGTCGCCAAAAAAACATCCCTTCACTTTAAGGAGGATGAGATAAAACATAGCGGAATATTACACTAGTTTTCCACGTGTGCGCATAGAATATGTACGGCAGGGCGTTGCCTTCTAAAAAATACATAAATCTTCGTTCCTTCATTTTAGACCTTTTTTTGAGCGATGATTTTTCTCAAAAAGATTCAGAATTGCTTCTTTTGGTTTTTCGCTAGCAGCTTTTTCGATATCCCATCAGATGAACAGAATCGCCTTATTTAGATGGAGTCCGCTTTCTGCAAACTCTGCTTTTATTATCTGCTTTTTCATCCTCTATAATAATCTTGCTCGAGAAAGGGCGCGCCTTATTCTTTTCGAGCAACAAGTTGCGCATCCAAGCGTTATAGTGAATGCTCAGTTCGTGTAGAAGTCACATATCCTTTCTACGTGCATAAATCAGAGTCTTTAAAGTATATGCATAACGCTTTTGTGTGATTCAATGTCAATTTCTTGAGTTTCTTCAGTTGTCAGTTGTGAGTTTGTGTTCACCGAAACTGGTATCTTTATGTTGCTCACTTTTAAAGGACGATCAATCACTCAGCTTCTCTATTATTAGAATTTACAACAGGAAACTACGTAAACTATTTCCGAACCACACATACTTATCGGACATAACAAATTCTACGTGACATTTCTGCAGCGTTTGACTTCTTTGTGGAAGTGGTAACGCATTATATGATATATCATGTTCGGCAATATCAACAATTTTAAAACATTGACAAACATTAATATGAAACTGAGAATTAGTAGAAACAAAAAAATGTCACTGAAAGATGCTTTTCTTTTATAAACAACCAAATGCATGTGCACTTTAAATAAAATGTGTCTGCCACTTTTTGAATGCAAAGAGATGCATGATGGGATGAACTTTCTGACTGACCTGAAAACATTGTTTTAAAAGCCATTTTTAATATGTTTAGTGGAAATGGCAGGCCCATTAATATTCTAATTAATTAAGGATTAATTAATAAAAACTTTATTAAATAACTTATTTTTTATAACTTAATTAAACAATATATTTTAAACGCTTCATACAATCAATATACCTTTATTTTGAAACTGTATAATGATATATGACTTCTGTTTCGTAAAAATTAAATAAAAAATTAAACTTTTAAAATTTACTATAATTCGGATTCTCCTAATGCAGAATGTATCTGCGTATTGTATTGTTCTTCCACTGTAATTCATTCAATGTGAGCACTTTTGATTGCAAACAGTAAACGAAGACATCATTAATCATTGGCAGAAGAAAAGCAAAACTATAGCGAAATATAATTTCATGCTCTTGTAATGTTTTATATTGTGACGATTCACACGAAGACACAGTTATTATAAATTCCATACAATAAAAATAGCGAATATTTGTGAATCAACTTTTTTGCTAGAAAAAAAAACCAAAATTACAAATATAATAATTCAAAACCAAGTCATCTTTTAAGATTTGCAAAAATATCCGAAGAGCAAATTTTAAAAGTTTATTAAATACAAATTTCAAATTTGATTTATGTCTTTTAACTTAAAATACGAAAATGGAGTTATTTTTTTCGGTAAAAGAAATTTCAAACACACGCATAAAAGCAAAATCTCAGAACACAGTGACGACAATAAATAAGTTTTGGTACAAAGTAGCAAAAATGAAAGATGCATTCCGAAATACAATAAGAGGAAGTAAGGCGCATATGGAACATGAATATTAAGAAAACTTATATATTATTCAATATTAACAAACAATGATGAAATAGATTACAAAAAACAAATTATTTTTACCGAAAAGTCGCAGGTCATAGAGCGAAAAACAAATAAAACCTCAAAGCCTAAGCTCAAAATTGTATTCGTATCTTCATAAATCAGCATCAATTATCTACTGTGAATTTCATTTTTTATATATTCAAAATATTATTTTATTAGCACTTTCATTATATTGCGAAGCAGTTCCAATAGCATGCACAATTTTGGTCACCAACAAGTTGTACATATTCTTGACAGAAAACGAATAAGCCCAATAGTAAAATAACATGTCGTAGGCGCCTGTCTCTCTTGGCAAATTCTCTACTTTTTGAGAGCAAGATGTTAAAAAATCATTTAAAAACTGGTAATTATTTTAAAATGCGTATAAAATTTCTTAATCTGCCTTTTATTCATATTTTTGTATGTCGCACAGATTTATTTTAGGCAACATTTATAAATGCACACGCATGA
The DNA here is from genome assembly GCA_028565995.1 of Ricinus marginatus. Classification (NCBI taxonomy): domain Eukaryota; kingdom Metazoa; phylum Arthropoda; class Insecta; order Psocodea; family Ricinidae; genus Ricinus; species Ricinus marginatus. Next base: position 3,190,427 of record JAOWBB010000011.1, on the reverse strand, counting down.
ATTTTTTTTATTATTCGCATACTAAAAGGAATTTATGTATCAAAAATTTATAACAAAAATATTTCGGAAGTTAACATGGAAAGTAGATGTTTAGGTTACGTTTTGAAAATGCTTTAGGCTAATTCAAACTAATTATTCGCCCAATATTTTATTTTCAGTTACTTTAAGTGTTTTAAAATTCGTTTTGTTCGAATAAAGAAGTTTCTTTCAATAAACGGCAGGATGACAATTTTTTTCATTATATATTTGAAAATAAAAGGAAAAGTACCTATGTGTTATTATTAACAAATAATTTTGCGTCTCCCTTAAAATTATCTGCTAAAACTTCGACTTTTTTCATCCGAAACGTCCTTCAGTACATCCTAAGGATGGATTAATTCCATTTTGAAACCATATTTAAACCTGTCATCTAAGAAAAGGTAAAAAAATTTCACAATATTCGGAGATTACTGAAAACCGAAACCAAAGAAAAACTCCAACCATCTGCCCAAAACGAAATCCGAAAATAACAAGGTGCCAGATGGCATCGTTTGGTACCTGAAAAGGCAGCTGTGCCACGAGTATTCGCTCCCGCGCATGCAAATTGCCTTTCCTTACGCCGGGTTCAATACTGTTGTCGTTGGTGCTGCAGCCTTCCGCCACCTCAGAGGTTTCGGCTCGTTTTCCAGCCCGTTTTCACACATCACTCGAAAAGCTCAAGTGTTTCAATCAAGCAAGAACAATCGGAATGGATTTGAAGAAAAAATTTCATATAAGTCGGAAAAATAAATTTAAACCAGCGGTCAATAAAACAAAGCTGCAAACCTGTGGGATCAGCGTGCGCCACAAGTCGTGAAATCCAGAAAAGTATATACCAGCGAACTAACACTTCATTTCCCGGACGATCGGACCAAATTCGAAAACTGCACACAGAAAGGTACACCACCCGTGCCAACAGCTAACTTTTATAAGTAAAACCACCGCAGACACGAACGACTACCCATTTGCTTTTCTGCCTTCTCGCCGGACGAACGTGGGGGAGCAAAAGCTAAATTTTTACTTTTGAGGTTCTCGGCCACAGATTAAGCGAGTTTACATTAAATCCGCGTACGTCATAAATATTAAACGTTCATAAGAGCGCACACTATTTGGGGAGCAAAACCCTCCGGAACGGGAGAGCACTTCGTGGATGGAAGCACCCTTGCTGACCCGTCACGACGAAGCTGCCGCTTCGGACCTCAAAATGAGAAAAGTGGAAGGCGACCTGGTCTTCCGTGTCCCAGTCATGAGACACTGCCCACTGTCCGTAAAAGCTGAGGTCCGCCTTCAGCGACGGACCAAAACCGCAATAACCTTTTACTAGATTGAACACCCAATGAAATTGCTGCTGGCTGACATAAAAGTCCCCATCAACTTGCCATCAGTTACGTCCATCATCCGAGACTGCCACGGGTATTTAAAATAATATGATCGCTCGGTGATTCTCCATGTGTGTCTGCACCTCGTCGTCCAGCTGCGGACAACGTTAAGTCCCGCAAAATTCCATCTAAATGCGGTTCAAAGTATCGCGAAAATGCAGCAACTCAAATTCAAGATGGTAAATAAATAAAAACATACACGTCGTTCGGCACTGAAACATTAAATTAACATACAACGTTTGGTCCTCGCAATATGCAAAAATAAATATCAAATCTAAGAGCAAAGTGATGCAATAAACAAAATTTCGATGACAAACACGACAAACTATTGGGGGGGAAAAATGATTTGTCGCACTCTTTTTACACTATAATAAAACTTACCATAAACGAGCACTGCATTTACCTCAGGTAAGTCACGAACTTTCTTCAAGCCAATTTCATGTATAAATGCAAACCGCAGCAAAAATAAAATTCGAAAATGTTCATTTTCAATTCGAAGTCGACAGAGAAAGAAAAATTCATCGCATTACTGAAGAGTCGTCAATATCTGCCTTCCTAATTATCCGAAAAATCTCGCTTATGAACCCGCCGTGAAAATAAATATTGCAGCGAACTGCGCTGCATTTATAAGTGGGCTCAAGTCAAAGATTACGGTTTCAATAAAAAATTGCCATACATTTATTCCGTCTCCATAATTTAAATCAGGCGTTGCCCGTCTCTCTCCAAAAGCTGCTCCCCGAGGGCCGGGCCGTCCGGTCGCGCAAACCAACGCTCCGTCCAAACGGGAGGGCGAAGGTTTGCCAGTCTCGCCCCGGAACCGAACGAACCACCCCTGCGGAAGGCCCCAGCCTGGGGCCCACCCGCAACGGCGTCTTCAGAGACGGAACGAACGGTGGAATCGCGCTGAGAAAAGGAACCGCGAACGGTGGGCTCTCCTCCATGCACCCAACGAGATGGGCGGCAGATGTTGCTCTCGGCCCTTTACATCTGCCAACCCAGTCTCAGGTGCACTGCACGAGAAGAGAAGCGTTTCGGAGCCAGCAGGAACCCAAGTTCCACTGCATTCATCCGCACACGAAGCACGAGTCCACGCAGTGCAGCCGTACTCCAAAAGGTACACGTTCACCGCTCGGTTCCGGTCGAATACGACCAAACTCGAACAGCTTCAAATAATTTAATACTTTCAACTGTAAACGGGCCAAAATCACCTGCAATAAACACTGGACTGATCAATAAGAAAATTCATATAAATATGTATATATATTTCATAGTGCAAACATTAAAACTGAATAATGAAACGTCTATTGCGCAAAGCCGATTTAACAGAACCAGATTCGTCATTTAATAAGAATTCTTCCTGTTACTGAATATGTTAGGAATTTTCATGGAATAAAAACTGAAATGAATACAGGAGAATCCAAATGTGTCTGGCCACCATGTGGCCAATGTGGATTCTTCTTGCCTCTGGTTAATTTACATGATTCTAAAAATTATGGATGTGAAAAAACAAATGTCATATTTTTTACTTTGGAACTTTTGAATCTGACAGAATTTCTTATTATATTGATCAAACACAATTAGATTTTTTTTTTTTTTTTTTTTTTTCCTCCCAACTTCACACTTTATCATAATGTTTACTGCATGCAAAGAAAGATTAATTCATAATTTTCAGACAAAAATTAAAGGAAAATTATTAAAAAAAAAAAAAATTTAAATTTGGAATCTAAATTTACAATGAAATGTGGCAAAATATAAGATTGGACATTTGAATATTTTCATTTCCCATATGCACAGATAACAATATTTAAAGTACATAATATTAAAAGGACTTTAATCTAAAGAATTTGAGGCATTTAATAAGAAATTGCACTTTAATTTTAAATTAATATCTTGTTTAAATTATAAACGGGAATGATTGGAGTGGCAGTAAAATGTTACAGGTATAAATATACATACCATTAGAGAGAAATAACAGAAAAATGGCCATTGGCCAAAACACAGACGAAGTTACATCCATGTTATATCCAAAAATGTATCCTGTTTTAATTATCCTTTTTCATTTGAACACTTCCACACACTTTAAGCAACACAATTTTTACTATTTATTGAAATGTTATTCCTTATATATGTGAAAACCAATTAATCACTCACTTAAATCACAGGGGGGGGTTAAACCCCAGCCTGAAAAATTTTGAGAACTACAAATCACCTAAAACAAAAGGAATGGATCAATTTATTAATCAAAATTATTATAAGTCACCATTTTATTTCATATACTGAAATTTCCTAAGTTTCGAATGCAGGTAACTGGAAGAGCATTTGCTGCTTTGTGCTAATCAGCCAAAGCAATTATTTTTTATACAGGGATCATTTGATTGGACATGAAATTATGAAAACTTTCATAAATGAAAGGAGCATGCTGCAATCGATGAAAATCTTATTCTGCAACACAATAAGAAGCATCATTAATGCCATGTGGACTGTTGCTTATATAAGTTTCCCCTAACCCTCAGGGCCAAGTCCCCAATAAGTTGTTCAACTACCCACAGTGGACACAAATTCTTATTCACACATGCCTAACAATATCTATTTGTCGTTCGGGCCTTTTTCTCTCTTCAGAAGTGCATTCTCCAATTACAGATTTAAAATTTTAACAGTTTTCATTGAAATATCAAAACTTATTAAGCATGGAAATAATTAAACTCCCGCAGAGAACGCAGGGGGAATTTTTCCTTCCACACCCTTCGCGGTTCAGCGCAGAACACAAAAAAATTTTGAAATAAAGCACTTCCAAGCGAATCCTGATTAAACCCTTCATCCACGGAAATCGGAATTAGATGTGGGGCAAAGCGCAAATCGCAAAATCGGGCATCAAAAACAAATTTGTTGACACCAATTCCGAAATGAGCATGGCGGAGCTCATCACACTTCACTGCCTTGAATTCGAAAGTTAAAAATGAAAGTGCAACGGAACATGCCAAAATCGCATGTCGAAGAAGTTCCTCCGTTAAGTGAAATACAAAAATACCGGCTTACCAGGAAAATTCATAAAATTAGAACCGGAAAATGAACCGAGTTATCGCACAGGGAATGCTTCACAAGGCGAAGCACCAGATGACTCACAACTCGCATCAACCGCGCGTCTGCCAAAGCACTGGAACATTTCGAGTCATGTGCATAGCAGACGGCACATGTGCGGCGAGTGGCATACTCCTCGTTTTCGTCGGGGGCTGCGGCATTCCCAGCAAATGGTCGTCCGCGCCTCGTTCCCTCTCCCAGGTAGCCGGAGGTGGACCATTTTCCGCCTGGAAACGTTTAAATTTTCGCTCCGAAGCTGGAATCTGATAAAATGGCGAGAGACAGAAGGAATTTTAAAGAAAAACACCGGGGGACGGTGATCGTTCCCCGTGGAGAACGTTAAATCAAATTCCGAATTTAAGTATCGTCGATTTTCCAGCCGCGGGCAGCACGAAGCCCCGAAACCTTTCCTTGGTTTCCAACAGCATCGTCGCTGCTGACGTTCGGCGGCTCGCCATGAAATGACTGCCTTTCGGGCGATTTGATGCTCTCCTCGGGAGTCTTCATGCTGAAACCGAAATCGCGAACCGACCTGAAAACCGTCCAGCTAAAACAGTAATTAGCAGGATTGATGTTTGCTTTGCTGTATAATAAATTAAAGAAGTCTTCCACTGACACTTGCGAAAATGATTCTACTAAAAACAGCTAAATGCCACCGAAAAGAAAATCATTTGAACCTCCAGGTACTAAGAATGAATGCTCAGAGGGCACTGTCACATGTGGATACACCCTTAGAATATCGCAGTATTGAAAATTCCCAATTTCGGTTATCTGTGCGTTTATATATTCTTTTAAATGGAATTTTACAATGTTATCCACGCCTCGCGATGAGGCCTGCCACTTCGAGGCAGGAATCGACGGTTGTGGACTCGACTTCGAAGACGTTTCCACATTTCGATGAAAGCATTTTGAGATCGAGAACGGGAAACCTAAGCAACTCGATCAAAATCCCTTGCGGAAGAAAAAGAAAATTTCGGCGTCGAGACGGGAGATGAAAATCGGATGCTCCGCATTAGTCTGCAGGTACAGTGCGCACGCAGTGATGCACTGCGTCGGATACGGTGATCGAAAAATAACGGTTTTTCCACTGCTGGAGAAAACTCCAAAACCGATACGTCCAGAAAGTCAGTTCCCTCCGTGCATTCATAGCAAGATTCGCTGTGGGCCACACTTCCGCAAAGAGATTGCGACAGAGCTGCTGGAGAAAAAGTTTCTGCTTTGACTGCCGAAGTTTTCTTGATTTGGGGCTCTTCCCGGCGGATTTTCATTTTAGTTAATTAATTTAATTTTTTTTTTTACCTAAAGAAAATTTATTTTCCGGTATCAGTTAAAAAGCATTTATTAACGTTAATTCGGATCAAGTCGAACATCTTCAATATCAACTGTGAAGCTTATACATGGATAGCTTTCGTAAAATCCGATCTCAAAACAATCAACAAGGCAAACCTTCGATATTAAGAAACCGATTTGTGTATTAATTTTACTTGATGGCTTGCAATTTATTATTCATGAGTGGACATTTCTGCTGCTCAATTTGATAGTAGACTGTAAGGAATGTATGACCGTGCGCCCGAACTTTTAAAGTCAAAATATTATTTAAAATTAATTTATCTGGGTAAAAATAATTTTATCTTAGCCGACATCGAATATTACGAACGATCCACAAGTGCCCTTCTTTAAAATACATATGCGTACAAAATGATTACAATTACTCGCCATATTATTTACAATTTGCACAACATTTTAATCATAAATTAGATGCATAATATACATATTAAATTAATTGAATTGCACAATTTGGTTCTTCATTGATTAGCATCACGGTATAAGTTCTTCGCTTCTTGTCGAAATTAAAACTTCAGCCAAATTCGAGCATTATTTGGTCGGCTATATCACTGAAATTGGTAATAGTAATGAAAACGATGATTCAAAATGACAGAATTTCATTCTACATTTTACTTATGACAAATATTTCCATTGCAACACGCACATATATTACATAAAAACTGAATCTACATTTTTTTTTTTTTTTATACACGTACATACATTTATTTACACTTACTACATTATCTAAATTTTGTCATTTTTGTGACAAAAAATATATGCAATTGCTTGTTCGTTATTCGTAGAATGTTTAAATTTTTTTATAGGTTTTTTTATTCGAAAAATTAAATATAAATTATCTTAGCGAGTGTCAAAAAAATTTCGACATTATTCATTACCTCACCAAGAATCATTTTTCAGCGATTCGATTAAAATAAATTGACGAAGAAGGCATACGAGATCCGATCCACATAAAGACACATAAAGCGAAGAACAGGAAAGAAGAATGGGTGCATCAGTCGAAAGCGAAAAATTCACGTTATTATGTGAATGGCGGGAGGCAAAAGATCTGTCAAAATTCGCCCGGAAGAGCTGCTTGAAAAGTCGCCGAATGTATAAGTTCTAAAGTTTTCATGAGAAAATGGATTTAGATCAAAAGGTCACGAAACAATATGCAAAAAGTTTATATTTTGAACAATTTAAAATATTTAAGTTAATAATACTGTTAGAGAATAACATCTCTGGCGGCGAACAAATGTTCTGGGATGAGCACCGGGCTCAGGAACCCTACCACAAAAGCACATCGCAGGCAAATTATATGCAAATGCTGCGGTGGAATTGGAGGTACCCACGATGCTTTTTCAGTTGGAATACCTCTCCTTTGCTTTTCTTCTGTACCCATCTCAGATTTTTTGACTTTTGCAAACTTTTGCGTTCTGAAGGGCAAGCAGCACAAGCAGCTCAAGATGAATTTCGAGTACATCTCTCCGAATCATTTCGTACGCTTTTCATTAAAATGAATTTCTCTCAAACAACCTGAGCCTTGTTATACATGAGGTAGGATTAGTAAGATTTCAGATGATTATCGACAATGTCTTCAAAAACATTCATGTGCGGCGCATTGCTTATTCAATACGATGCTATTTGACCAGTATTTTTCTCGTGATTTAACCTTAGGAAACAATCTCACTTTTCACTTTTGAATGTGGTGATTTTTTTTTACTATATGTCGCAGCATTTTTATTATGTGGTTTGTATTCAGTGTTTCGAATCTGAAAATACAGAGAATTATCACGATTCTAAAAACGTGTGTTTTACTCTCTGAATTAACATAATAGCTATCATCCTAACCCTTTTCCCAATTATTTATTCCGCAGCATCCTCGAAATCGCGCTACTGAAATATTTATATGAACAACTGCCTTCAGTCGTTCACTAAAGAACTGTGCCTTGTGTTAGCAGCAGAACCGGTGATATTAGAATTGTGCCTCGTTTTCCTCGAACCTTCGCTGTCGTTGTCGAAATTCGGGTTTACAGAATGAGATAAAGCTACAGTCTTTTTAAAGTCGATAGCGGCATACCCCGCCGTGGGCTTGCGAGGCGAATCCGGAGATCCATGGCCGCCTGAGGATTTGGGCGGCTCGCTGCAGGGCTCCAAATCGAGAATGATATAATTTAGCTTTCTCGTTTCTGTCGGAGTCCGCGGTGAACCCTTCTTGCTGTCGAGACCGCATTCGGCCTCGAAATTTGCATAGTTATGTGCGGGTCCTTCGGGTTCCCAACCAAAGGCAGTGGTGTTGCTCGCCGAGGTCGCACCCGGAGGCGGGGACGCGACCCTCGAGACAATGATGTCCGTTCCCGGATTTATATTCATGTATAAGTGATTACTTTCTACGGGAGCCAGTACTTTTGGAGAAAAACAATCGTCACCGACGGAATGTGCTTGCGACAACGATTCCAATACGGAAGAATTCGTATAAATGTGATTCATTAACGGAGACGTTCGCTCCTCTGCCGTCTTGTTGTTATTGGTTTCTTCAACGTCCTGAATAACGGACGCAATAATCTCTTCGTTCGCATAAACGTTTTGGCTCAAAGGACGAGAATTTGAAATCGGATTAATTAAAACGTTACTATCCAGCGGGAAAGAATTGGAGGACAAACTCTGCGGAGACAAGGGACCCAGGCTGCCATCGGCCGTGGCACAGGGACTCAACCTCGATGTACCATTTGGGGTTGCAAAACGATGTCCTGGATTCGTGCGTCGAACGGAAATGGGTTCCAAATAGCTGGAATCTCTGATGACTCCGTTGCTTTCAACACTTTCGCCGGCCTCTACGTTGTTCCGGATCTGAATTCGGCTCTGAAGTAAATTGAATAGTTGCTCAGCTCGACGACAGCGAAATGCGTATATGCCCGGTCCCGTCTGGCATCGCCTGCCGGACTCGAAACTGAAATGCTCCGAATCGAAGCCATACCTTCGAAGAGTTTTTAAAGGCCATTTAATCGGAGGCTTCCCGTGTTGATACAATATCAAATCCACGTCTGTAATTTCCAACTGACCCGGATTAATATGATTACCGTGTTCATCCACATTTATCACCTGAAATGAAAGATTTTATTTCATTAAAATGTTGCAGATCCCTTACGTTATTTTAAAGCTACCTTTAAGAGATTCCTAAGCATGTTCCCAGGCCGAAAATTGAGGCCTTTAACTCCAAAACTCAAAATACAACGTTAGTTAGGACTCTGATATTTCATGTAAATTCAATGAGCAACCAGGAAAAATCTAATGACTGCAAGTTATTTTAGGTTTTCATCACCTCCAAATCTTCACACTTTTTAAAATAAATATTTATATCAACAATATTTCATAATCCTTTTTTCAATTGCAACTAATTCTGAATGTCAACAGGATTTCATCTGAAAGCTTTTTCAGTTTGACAACCTTCTTATTGTTAATAAAAATTTTTTATATCCAGTCATTTCAGTATTTACTTGCAATTCAAAAAATTCAACACAATTTGAAAAAAGCTTTATAAATGATACTTTATTTGAGAATGGGCGTTATTCAATAAAAAATTGCATCCCAATTAGAACTTCCAGTCAATTTTGAAAACTGGCAGTCATATTCAATTGCCAAAACTTTCTTATACATATTATTCTTGACTTTGATTCACCTGCAAATTCTTTTTACAGATATTTCTTCTCATAAAAGTTAATAACAACTGAACAAGTTAAAGCTTTATCTTAAATAGCTCTCACTGATTCTCAAAGTAAGTTTAATTCTGCATTGTCAAGAAAGTTTCAGACAAAGCAAAAGCCTGGAAATATTATTTACTATTATTAAGTAATTTTCATAATGACAGACACTGTCATTAGTAAAAAATACTAAAGAGACACATACTTAGCCTTCATCAGAATATTCAAGACCTAAGGAAAGCGTTTTTTTTCTTTTTTTTTTTTTAACAAAGCTGATTGAAAAAATTTTAGAGTTCAAGAATTGAAATTTAGCAATTTAAAACTTCTTCCAGTCAACTGCAAGATGTTTTAAAACAATATTGAGTTAAGCTGTATTCAATTTCGGTGTTTCATGGTAACTTAAAAATTTTTAGAGTTGTGAACGTCGAAATTTCCCCCATTTGTGTTTGTTATTTCCATAACAAAAACATTTGTTGTTGCCAATAAAATAGGTGTTAAGTGGTTTCTGTTTTGTGAATCACGTCAAAAACTGACACGACCGTGATTAATGAAGTTTATTTAAACCTTAAATTCTTAAATCAATTGCGGAACAAATACGATTTTTCAATTAAAGGAAAAAACATTGCTAAGGGAAAGAAATTTGTTTACTTTGTCATTACCTGAAAGATATTTGGATAAACATCATCCATTTCTTTTTTGCTAGCAATACATCCCATTTTAAGGAATTTAACCAGAGCATATCAGATCACTAAAAAAAATCTAAAGTTTTTCCGGTTTATAAGCAATATATAATCTGATAGGGTAAATATAAAAAATTTTACAATCCAAATCATGTTTTGCTAGGAGGAACTGGGTAAAAGGCTAAGCAGAATTGTCAGAGCGAATGAAAAAAATGTCAATCTGGCAGACATTTTTTTTCGAGAAGGCTCTGAGCTCGAACTGACCGCGACAGCATCCTCGAATTCAGATCAAAACCATTTGTCAATTGATATTGGATTATGCATATTAATCTTCCGAGAACAACTGGCGAGACGTATGGATTAAAGCGAAGAAGTGATTTATAATCGAGTAAACACTGCCAACATGATGGATTAATTTTTAAAAAGGTTTTTGCATTTGCCGTGACTTAAAGTCAGTTAATAACACTGATGTAATTTTCTTATTTATCGAATAGCAACTGCTTAAAAATTACTGTAGAAAAAATATTTTCACGATTTTCCGATAGTATTTCTTTTGAGGCAAGTTCTTTCACGTTCTCTGGTGCTGTTGTTCTCTTTTTGACCGTTCGCCTCTCCGAAGAAATGCTTCCGCACCGAATCAGTTAATGTAATACAGCAAACGCGTCTGACACACAAAAGTTAGAGGAATTCACTAATCTCTATGCAATTTGCTTCGAACAATTAAGAGAACAAACGAAATTGATTTCTTTCGCATCCTGATTTAAGGAAAAACTGGATTTTCGCCGTCCTTTCGACTCTTCGATGTTACAGTTCGCACCAAACAAACGGTAAGAATGCATTTCGAAAAACGTTAATTTATTTTCAACCAACGAAAATTCTTCCACGTCCTTTACACAGAAATTCACGTCAAAATTGAGTGAACTGAACAGTCGGGACACACAAAACAATTTTAGTTCGCGAACTATTGTGCGGAAATGCTTTGTCAGTTGATTCTCTTAAAAACTATGGTAAGTTCATCTACTTCAAATAATTCTTTCATTGTCAACGTGTACAATTTTCAACCCGCCTCAGCAAGTGATGATACTCGATCTATTTCCGTGTCAACCTCATCTTTTTCCCATGCCAACGTGAAATTTTATTGAAAATCTTGAATATTCTGCGATCAGTTTTGTTTTTCTGCGACTGTTAAAATAATTCTATCGATAAGGGTCCGGAATTTGAATGACGAAGAAATAATCGGCAATTTCAGAATTATCATTAATAACCATTATACTATCATAATTTTTATTCTACCAACCATTACAAACACAAACAAATTACCTCAGATAAACATTTAGTTGCGTCCATCTTATAAGAAGATGTGCATTTTTATGTGACTAAAAATGATGAATTTTTTCATCATAGCAATGCAAAAAAATTTTCCCCACCATCTCGTTATCATCAAACGGGGAAAATACTTTTCCAGATTTTATTCTTAACCACTCAAAACGTTCCATCAGTTTTTGCACGATCAAGGAACTGCGTGCACGGTCTGAAGTTAGTCGTTACCTCTTTTACAATTTACAAACAATTGATTTAAGCTTGAAGTTCACCTTTGGCACGAATGAAACCCGTGGATGTACGCGCAAGCGGAGATCATTAGCATTTGAGGTTCATTTTTCTTAAACTTTTAAAAAAATGTATCCAGTTTCCTACAAATCCTCTGCTATAAGGGCTGGAACTGCAAACGCTGTATCTGTACTGCTCTCGCCATTCCATGGCCGAGTAGCCCCAGCTGATGAGCCACACTTGATGAATTAACTGAACCAAAAGGATCAACGCTAATTCCATGCAGTATATTCCCGAGATGAAGCACGTGGACATTCTGAAAAACAAAGTTTTTCAACTCTGTACTTCAATTTACACGAAGACCCTTAAGGCTGCCGCAACTTAGGAGTGCGCGCGGCCAAACCGAAAAACAATCTCCGAAAATGATTTTCATTTAACTGCACCCAAGAGAAAAAGAACAGATGCAGACGTTTCAAACGCCATGCGAGCACCAGACGACGGGCAAGCAGCTCCACTCACCACAGCTCGCGTGCCGCAGAAGATGGTAAAAGTGGCGTAGGGAATGCTGTCGTTCCAAAGGCGGAATCAAGTTTGGAAATGGATATTTTTCATTCCAGTCCTCATGATTTTGAGAATCAGCCACTTAAAGTCGATTGTAGAGGGCAACTACAGACTCACCCGATGGTAGCACTAACATCCGTGCAGTCTTTCGGCAGCAGAACCCCAAAGGTGAATTCGGGCTGGCATATGGTTGTCAGTATCAAAAGAGAAGCGTAGCCCAGAGCAAGCTTGCTGAAGAGCACTCCGACGACGAAGAAATGTTGATTATTTTCGCCGATGCATGAATTGAGCCAGTAGCAATGGTAGTCGTATTTCGCGATGCACATCTGACAGATTTGGCAGTGGTAACTTCTGGGATTCGTTTTCACTCGGCAAACCGGGCAAGCCTCCGGTAAGGCATTGCTGCTGACGGCTCCGTTTTGGCTGTCGGGCAAATCGACGAGGCGAGAATTCGATTCGGAAATTGTTTTCGTTAAATACAGAAAAAACAATGCTAAACATATAAAAAAAAACAGGATCCAGTTTTCCTGGCTTTCGATTTCCAGCAGGGGCACCACGATATTTTCAAAAACGATAATTACGTATGTGATCGAAGAGGCTATCCAGTAGTGGTAGAGCTGCGACTTCGAATACACTTTCGTGAAAACCGCCAATATTAAAAGAATCAGTGCTATCTCTAGCGAAACAATCAAAATGCTGTCCTGAGAGTAGTGGCTTATGACCAAAACGAGAACAGGCTGGAGAACTATGGGAATCACCATGTCGGACTGCAGCCGCAGCTTGGCGTGTCTCCACGGAAATCTGGAACAGTCCAGCCAAGAGACCATGGTCCAGAGTTCTTCTCTGAATCTACTTTAAACGATCTGAAACGGAAATTTTGAATTGTGTAACAAACAAACTGGGCTGCATATAGAATTTTGATTTTTCAACTTCTCTTTATGAACATTTCCGGTGGAGGTTTTTCAAATCAAAACATCTGTTAATTTAATTTTTAATATTTCATTCTCCTGCTGAGAACGGTTACATGATTAGGAAACCTTAAGAGCCAAATTTTTGTTTAAAAAAAGATTTGGTAAAATTTTGTTTGCCCGGTTCTGAACTTTGATTCAAATCATCAACTATTTTAATAAATACATTTCTAAAGAAAGCTGTTTCAAAAAAAAAAAATATGGTTTCTGCTAAATTTGAAAATCTTTTACTCGTTTTCCTTTGTAATTACCATTCAGAGAATTTGGGATGCCATTTTAATAAAAAATATAGCGAAGCATTTTGATTGTTTGCAATTATCAAACATTGCCTGTCCTTTTTACTGCTATCCTCAATTCATATTTAAAACAAAAATTTGAAATATATTATAATGTAGCACTCACATAGGAAAATAATAATCAAAATTGTTTATTTGGATTAAAGTATCAAAACATAATTATTATTATTTTATTATCGTTCACTTTCAATTACATTCACCTACAGTAGCGGTGAATTACAGGTTATATTAATCTTGAAAAAAATTTTAAAAAATTGAGATTTGCTCAATTTCATTTTTAAATACTTCAATTTGCATTAGATATTTTAAAACAATCATTATTAATCTTTGTTTTTTTTTTATATGAAAAAGGATTAAACTGTAAGGAAAAATATTAAAAATTGATGATTTAAAATTTTAATTGAAAACATGTTTCAATTGTTAAAGTATAAGGAATTTGTCAAAATTCAGAAACCTATTCCGACTAGTTGATAGTTTTTTTAAGAAACAGCTTAAAAAATTTTTCAGTAAAGAGGCCTTGTTGACAAAAATATTTATTGAACAGACTTTTGTGTGACTATGAGAAAATTTTTGATCCATGATAACCCAACATTAAGTAACATGTGACATAATTTATTTTTACTGATTACATTTGGTAAACCGTTCCGGGGAGAACTTCATCAAGAACAATTTTCTTATTATTTACAGATTTAATGTTTAGAGGCTGGAATTTATTTGGTTTCAAATCTATCATACCACTAATGGTTTTATGGATCATTTGAAATTAAAATAACGTAAAATTCTACATCAAGCTGATTACAATGTTATACATACAACTAGCACCGTAAAACATTTCTTCAACTCGGAAAGACTGCAAGAATTTGATATTTTCAAGGCCTTAAATACTTTCATATTTCACGATTTCCAACATAAATGCAAATTTCGGAAAAGAAAACAAGAAAAATAAACGGAAATCGAACATATCGAAGAGCGATAGATCGTCGAAGTCATTTTGCCACAGAGCACTGCCCCCGATCCTTGCACGTCTAAATAACCGATTAAGGTCCTAAAATTATTTACGTCTGCAACGATAACGCTAACAACGGGTGAATCACAGGGAGTTTACCGGGGGGTGGACCAGATTCCACCGCGAACGAGAAAAAATTTATTTGATACGAAAAGTTTAAATGAAACTCAAACGTAGGATTCAGGAGAGAAAAGAATCTATCGTCGTGGGTTGGCAGCACTGTTCGTCCATCACAAAGTGTTTCGTACGTCAGTTGGATTATAATTTCGCAAGTTCTGGGTAAGTGACGGTCTCGTAAGCAAGTTACCCATCGCAGCGACAAATTCTTTTCTTCCCTCCATATTTTGAGCATTTCACTTTTAAATCGTTCCGCAAGCGCGAACGGCATCGAAAGAACTAAACGTTCACATCTACTTAACACATGGCCGTTCGCGAGACCATTTTGTTTTGCTAAGCATTTGTTAAGTTATTCTTTTTTTTCACCTTATTTCGACGTCAATAGTTCAAAATTAAACATACTTTTTTTTTTAAAAGTTTTAGGCCAGAAAAATGCAGATCTTCGTGAAGACCCTCACGGGGAAAACTATAACTTTGGAGGTCGAAGCTTCCGATACCATCGAAAATGTCAAAGCGAAAATTCAGGATAAGGAGGGAATTCCGCCTGATCAGCAAAGATTAATTTTCGCTGGGAAACAGCTGGAAGATGGGAGAACCCTCTCCGATTACAACATTCAGAAAGAGTCGACCCTGCATTTGGTGCTCCGTTTGAGGGGTGGCGTTATTGAGCCCACGTTGAGAATCCTTGCACAAAAGTACAATTGCGACAAAATGATTTGCAGAAAGTGCTACGCCAGACTTCACCCAAGAGCTACTAATTGCAGAAAGAAGAAATGCGGACACACAAATAATATTAGGCCAAAAAAGAAGTTGAAATAGAAAGACGGCCCCGTCTTCCATTGCAAACCACGCAGTTCAACAGTCTTATTCTTCAGTGGAAATCTGCATTCACTTCAAATTTCAAATATAATGTAATCGGAATTTATTTGAGCTATTTGTTCATAATAAATGCTTAATTACCGTTGAATTTTGAGATCTATTATAACCTGCCACCCATGGACTGAATGAACCAAAAAAGTGAAATTCTGATTTTTGCATTCTTGCTTCTGCATAACTGAAGAGTTTCAAAGGCTTTCAAATCACTCTTTTTGGTGCTCTATTTGACTTGCATCTTGAAAAGAAATTTTTTTTTAAGGGAAGCAATGAACCAACGAATGCCTAAGGTTTCTGTGCCGATGTAAACCTTGATCATGTGCAAAGTTAATTTGTATTTGTGAGAAACATCACCACAAACTTGGATTCCCAAGAAAGGCAAGGAATTTAAACTCCGTTTAGGTTTTGGTTAAAAATGAAAATTCAAAAAACCTTTTTTATGTTTAAGCAAAATCAAGTTTAAAATTGGAATCCTTGATCTCAGGCATCATTTACCCTTCCAAAATCTCACATTAACCTGCTCCGAGCAGTATTGCCTAAATGAAATTGCAAGTCTTGGACTTAAATTTTGAATCATAAAAAATATATTTACTTTAAATTAACATTTCAACGAAAATTCAAGTTATTCGCTCTTGACAGTTCCAAAATCAAATCCTCTCGATAAATGAATTTTTGTTTTGATCACCGAAACGCAAAATCATTTTGACGTCAATCCGGGGCATTCCAATAAAGAACGAATCCATAAAGCAACGCTAATTTTCTTGCATAACTTTCTGCATCTTATGAAACTTTGTTTTAGATATTGTTACATTAAGAAAAAAAAAAATATACATCAAATATAAATTGATATAAAATATATTTAAATAATTTATGAATATAAGATAACATTTTGTAAGGAATATGATACAGCATTAATTGGTAAATTATTACTATTAGGATGATTCAATTGGGAAAGCAACCAGAACTCCTAAAAATATGCAGCAGACAGTTTTCGATAGAACCAGAAAAAATATCAATGTGAATTAGACATTTTATGCTGCCATTTTTCTCTAAATACATTAACTGGATCTTTTTTTTACTCTTCACTAAACATTAGAATTTGTTTAAATTTTATGACCCTTCAAATTCCTAATGTGAGGAGTTTTCTTTTATCACATGTAAGTTTCAAATTTGAATATAATTCAAGCACAAAAATTGCATTGAAATTTCACAATGAAACATGACGTTCTTCTGCCAGTCTTGAAGTTATTTATTTGAATGGTATTAATTGTAAGTAATATAATGGACATAAAATATAATGCATGTGGACAATAATCATGAACATGAAATTATATTTTCAATTTTAATTTGAAAATATTAAATAATGCCACATGCCATTCTAAAATGTTTTGGCTTGACAAAAGCAATATTTTGTTGACCTTCAAATGAATTTCATAAAGTGGTTTACCACGGTCTTAACTGCACTCTTCGCACACATTTTTTAAGATCAACTGCATCACATATTTTCCTTATTCAGAAAGTTTCATTTTGATGCATTTTTTCCTAACCATGTTCATTTGAATTCTCAATCTATTAAATGCACACATATGCATGCCATTCTGAAAGGGGAACATCAAAAGTTAATGAATTTTTCATTAAATCCAATGCTGATATCGGAGCTGTGAGATTATACTTAAATGACATTTCAAGTGGCACATTATAAAATTATTCGGATTGAATGGATGAATTTGGTTTTCCAATCAGCAATTCTTCATTTTCTCTTTGGTGAACCTTTACCAGAGCTTCCTTTTGCTTTTGCTGCACCAATTTAAGTGCCCTTTTCTGAAAAATATAAACATCATATAAAAACATATTTTTTTCATTCAAATGAAATGGCAACGGGTATGTTTTTCAGGTCAATAAAAGCAATTAATCTTGTGCCTTTCATTACTTTAAAAGAAAAATATAAAATGATTTGAGATCGTTTATATATTTAAAAATCCAGAGAATTCATTAAATGACCAGAACATCCATCTTATAGCATAACTAAGGAAGTAGAGCAATGTAACAGCAGAATTTTCCACTGAATCAGAAAGCATGTAAAGAGTCTTGCAAAAGTGGAAAATAATTTTATAAACAGGTGGAATCAATTACAGAAATTTCACTAACCTTAAGTTTTGTGCTTTGTTCATGCAATGACGCCATATTCTGCTTTATCATCAGTAACTTCTCCCTACAGTGTTTAATTGTCTTGAACATATCATGCAAATCATTAAAATACTGTGCTTGTGAGAACTTTAAGTTTTCCATGTGGAGTTCATTGTATAATTGATTCTGTTTTTTTGTAAGCTCAAACAACTGGCTCTTGGTTATTCTTAATTTAGGGTAAAATATCGTCAGCAATCCCGTCGTCAGCTTTTCCGTGGTTTCCAAATCAGTAATTGTGCTTAAAAAAAAAAAAAAAAAATTAATTTATAAGAACATGCATTGTGCCATCTTACACAAATTCACATTATCGATCTTTCAATAAACTTAGCGTTCGGATTGAAGCTTATTAAAGTGAAAAATGGATGAATGATGAAAAAAATTATGAAGTTTAAGTTAAATTTTCGAATATTGTGCATTACTTTACGTTTGAAAACGGCAATTTTATTTAGTCTATTTTGCATCAACATAACAGCTTCAAAATCTGTCTTTGATCACAAATCACATACGATCCAAATTGATGAACAATTGCTTATTTTGCACATCAATGGGAAATCGACATGATTTCTGCCCTGAAACTTTATTTATTTATTTATTTATTTTTTTTTTTTAAAAAAACCGTCATTAAAAAATTCAAAAGCTAGTCGCAATTTCGTGACAAATCCATCAGCGATGGACAGAGAGATGAAGCCATTTTAGTGACATTTTTCAGCATTTTCCACGATTTTAGCGAACCGAGCCATTTGGTTATAATTTTCCCCAGAAAATAAAGTAAAAAAACAGTCTCCGTCTCTCTTCACCTGTTACTCGATACGTTTTCTGTCATGATACCGTCGTGCCCGATATACCGAGGGGCGAAAAATCCAAAAGTCAACCACTTGACTTTCCAACGAAACAAGCATCGCGCTTCTCTCGGGAAACTTCGGCAGTTTCCGGTAGCGAAACCGAGGAAGTTCGTTCGTTCGTTCGTCCGACTCGGGTTCCGGAGGCGCACTCGCCCGATTTTCGCAGAGTTTGCGCAGACGCCGATCCCGACAAGGTGCCGGAGAAACCGAAGCCGTGCGACGCCGGTTTGCGGGAGCTCCGCGGCACGGACCGAACGCAGGCTGCCCGGCGACTTCCCTTCGAAGCGAGCTCCGGAGCAGGAACGCGGAGGAACGTGCCCAGGTTTCCGGTTTCCGGTCCGGTTCGCCCGAGTTTCGGAGCGCGAACGTGGAAAACGGTCGACGGAAGCTTCCGCGGGTCCCCGCAGCATGCGTGCAAAATTTCGTTTCCATAAGGAAGCGCAGAGAACTTCCTCGCAGCGCACCGCGGCGGAGAGCGGTGAATCGCCGGAGACAAACGACGAATTTTGCCCTGGAGAGCCGAGATCGGGCCTCGAGGCGCAACGACAAAAAGGCGGCGGCATTTCCCGCCCTCGGGAAAGCGGAAGTGCCTCGGTCGACCCCGACGTGGTCAGCCTGACGGATGACGGTAAATCTTGCCGCCGTCTCCCTCTCTCGGTGGTCTCCCTTCCTCTCTCTCGTCGACGACTCCTGCCTGGCGCATTCGACGCCAGTCCGGTTCGGATGAGACCTTCGGCGGGTGGCAACTTGCGCTTTCTTCGATTTTGCCTGCGTCTTGCGTCCGAGTCGAAACCGTCTTCGGTTGTGCTATGAACAAACCGATCGCCGAGTGAGTTTCCGTCGAAGTTTTTCGTCCTGACAGTCAGGTAAGACTTCTTCCGGCGTTCCGCATTTCCGCTCCGGAGGATGCCGGGAACCGCGGTTTCCTTTCCTCCGAGATTCCGCCGCGGCGCGTCGACGAGGCTGCGAAATCCGAGCCGGAGGCCGGACTTTCACCGAAATCCGGTGAAATCTGTTCCGTCGGAATCGCCGCCGGAACCGCTGAGAGCGACTTCCGTTTTCTCCCGCGTCGCAACTGCGGATTTCGAAAACTTTGAATTTTAATTTTTTGCGGCGATGACCAAGCTTCCGGCTCGGAGGATTTCCTCGACCGCTCGTCGGATCATCGACCGGGAAGGCGATTTCCGGCGTTCGCCCGGTGGGAGAGGGAAGTGACGCGTTCTGCCGCGGCCTGCGGTTTCAGGCTTCGAAGCATTCTCCGAGCAACCGTGGCTTTCGGGTTTCGCACGATTTCGGAGGCTTTGCCTTCCGAACACTTCCGCATCATTCGATTTAATAAGAGCAGTTATTATCGATGCTGACGCGCGCGTTTCGCCGAGAAGCCGAGGCTCGCTTCCCGCGGGTCTGCTCGCGGGGCCGGGCCCGATTGTATTCAAATGCGAGTCGCTTCCATCATTTTTCCTCGCAGTGGGACACTGACGGGAGAGCCGACCGCGCCGGCCGAAGGTGAACAAAAGGCTCGATTGGAGTCAAAACGCGAAGGAAGCGAATTTCAACCGGGCGACGCTCCAGCTACAAAGTTCTCTCCGCGGGACAAAGTTTCCTCCGGTGATGTTCGCTTCTCGGCAACTCTTAAACCAATTAAGAAATGTAAATCAGTTTTTTATGCGGCACTTTCCATAAATACCAAGTGACGTTTGTTCGGTTTCCGGGTACCGAGAAGGTGCCGAAGCCATTTTCCGACCCCGCGGCGGATCTTCGTTTGCGTCCGCCAGAAGTGAAAGTCGTTCCGACTTTCTTCCTCCTGCGGCCGGAAGCGGGGCCCCCGCTCCGCCGGTTCCGATCGAAGTTTCGGAAGTGGGCGCAAGCGGCGATTTTGAAGAAGTCTGCAAATTTTAACGTCGAGCTGCGCTTTCTGCCGTTCTGCACTTCCACCGAGGCAATCCGAGCGACATAAATTTTGATTCGGATCCCCACCGGGTTCGAGTCGCCTGGGCTGGCGTCAACCGTCGGCTCCGACGGCTCATTTTCGTTTTGCCGCAGCTCCGGGCGCTCTTTTGATGATGGGTTTGCCGCACGTGGGAGAATCCGGGGATCGCTCCGGAAGAGCGAGGCATCTTTCGAATCCGGGGAGAAGCACAGATTCGAGAAAGGTCCCGCATTAGCGGGGAGAATTATTTTTGCATCGAGTCGATTTCTCCAATCTCGGCGGCGAACAGCGCGATCGGTCCGTTTCCGCAACGCGGTTGCAAACGTCAACCGGAAACACAATTTTTCATTGGTCTGACCCGAGTGCACGCAAATGAAATCACCGCGTTCGATAATTAACTCCGTTTTACGTCTCGACATTAGAAACCGTCGATGGGTTACCTGAACGACTCCAGAATGGCGGCAGGGAAAGAGGCACCTTCTTGCGGTATTTCCTTCTTCAGGAAGCAGTCCGTTGACATAAACTTCAGAGACATCACGTTCGAGGTGACGACGCTGAAACCTTGGCGAAGGCCGTTCATAAGTGAGTTGCCCCCGCAGGAAGTCGCAAAACGAAAGCCGAGCTGCATCCCGTTGTCGGCGACTAAACTTTTGATTCTCGTCCGACAGAGCGCACGCAAATTCTGCACGGAGTCAGCGGCGAATTTCCGGCCGGAAAACTGACGGCGATCATGGGTCCATCCGGAGCGGGCAAATCGACGCTCCTCAAAATCCTGGCGGGATACACGTGAGTAAGCCGGCTCCGGCATCGGGGCAAACGCGGCGGCGACTCCGAGATCGCTCACTTTCAGTGACCGTCGCGATTCTTCGCCAGGTTGAAAGGAGCCCGGGGAAGCGTTCGAGTGAACAAAGAGGAAAGAAGCAAAAGCAACCTGGAATCGTTCAAGCGAATTTCATGCTACATACAGCAAGATGACAGGCTGCGAGGTGAGCTCACCGTGCAAGAAGCGATGGCAATAGCGGCGGACCTGAAGTTGGGACCCGGTTGTTCTGCCAAGCAGAAGCAGGCTCAGATCAGGGATCTCCTGGAAATAATGGGACTGTGCCACTGCCTGAAGACGACCACGGCCAAGCTGTCCGGGGGCCAGAAGAAGAGACTGTCCGTCGCTTTCGAGCTCATCACAAACCCGCCGGTCATTTTCCTGGACGAGCCAACGACGTGAGCACGAGACGCGGTCGGGTGCCATCGGGACGCCGGAGGAAACCGACATCTTTTAAACCCAAGTCTTGTCTTGCAGGGGCCTGGACAGTTCCTCCTGTTCTCAGTGCGTGGCGATATTAAAGATGCTGGCCGAACAGGGAAGAACCGTGGTCTGCACCATTCACCAGCCGAGTGCCCTCATTTTCGAAATGTTCGATCGGGTTTACGCTCTCGCAGCGGGGCACTGCATATACGAGGGCACCACGGAGAATCTCGTGCCTTTCCTCTCGAAAGGAGGTTTCAAGTGTCCGGTGTACCACAATCCGGCCGATTTCCGTAAGTCATGAGCTAACGAAATGCGGATGTTCCACCGCGAGAATAGCCACGTCCGAAGCCCCTTTTACGACTTCCGTTCCTTTTCTTGAAGTGCTCGAGGTCGCGGCCGGCGAGTATGGTCCGGCAGTGAACGAGCTGTCGGCGTCCCTGAAGGAATCCCGAGCTGCGGGCGACTGCGGCGACGGAGCGAGAGAACGTCTCCGCTCGCGACAGCTCGATTTCGGCGTTTTGGGAATCGCCGAGATGGTCGGAAGCGAAACGGTGACGGACGACAACTGCAACCTGGAGCACAGAGCGACGACCGCGTCGTCCAGCAGCCTCAAAGTTCGACTGGCGAATCTGTGGCCGAAGGCGTTCGTCACCCAGTTTTATTATTTATATTCCAGAAACGTTCTGATATTTCAAAAAAAATACGTAAGTGTTGCCCTCACTCCGCAGTGCTCTCCCTCGGTGCACTCCCGACCAGCCATTTCCGTATCCGCTTCGGCCGCACCCAAAATCAACGCCGATTTGCCGTTTGCCGAACCGAGAGTTCGGCGCTCGACAGAAGCTTTTCATCTTGTTTCAGAGGTTTCGTCTGACGACGTTTTTCTCCCACTTGCTGCCGGCAGTGCTGATTGGCCTGACGTTCTTCGGCACGGGAAACGAGGCCTCTATGGTGAGGGCGAACCTTTGCTTCGTCTTCGGCGTTCTCATATTTCTTATTTACCTGGGAAAAATGTCCGTCACCCTCACAAGTAAGTTTTCCGGGTTCCTGTCCTCCCGTTGTTTTTCCGACGCGAAATTATTTCTGCATCGCGTTCTCGACCGATGCCATCACGTTTTGCGATCCATCGAATCCTTTCAGTTTTTTGTTCGGTGCCAAATGAAAATCCTTTTATTCCGCAGTACCGAATGAACTGCACGTGTTGAGAACGGAGCACTTCAACAGATGGTACTCACTGCTGCCGTACTATCTGTCGATGATCATTGTTGAAATTCCCATGCAGGTCAGTTTCCCGACGAACAAACCGTCGAAAAAGAGCCTGACAACAGCAATCGTCGAAAACCGAACTGATCCGGCTTATTTTTTCAGATAATCAACTGCTTTGTGGGAGTGATTATTTTGTATTATTTATCGAATCAGCCGTTCGAGCTTTTCCGATTTTCCTATTTTGCTCTTTTCTGCACGGCAACCGCCCTGGCGGCCCAGGCCACCGGATTCTTCATAGGGGCAACGGTTCCGGTCAAAGTAAGTACCCGTCGTTCCCTTTCGGTCTGCACGGGCCGACAGATCACGAGACTTGAGAGGTATCGGTCGAACCTTTCGACTCCAGGAAAATGCCGAAGAATTTCGAGATCTCCTCTCGAAGCCCTTCTGACCGATGGTCTCTCTTTTTCCGCAGATCGCGGCATTCGTCGGTCCCGTGTCGGCGGCAACCTGCTCCGTTTTCGGATTCAGCGTCAGGTTCTGCGATTTGTCCACCTTCTTCAAATGGATGTCTCTCATCAGTTACTTCCGCTCGGCTTTTCACGGCATCGTGACGGTGGTGAGATGTTCCTTCAGTTTCCGTACGGATCGATGCATATTTCTTTTGAAGCCGAGTCGCCCGAAAACACCTCGCTACGTCGATTTACGACGTTTTCCACCTGAAAACTTGGAATCCACTCGAACCCGAGAGCACGATCCGCAAAGGCTCGCTCCTCGTACACGTTATTTTTCATTTCTTCCACGAAGATCCATTAAACGTTCTTTTTGGCGATTAACTAAGAAAATTCTTTTCCGCAGCTTTACGGTTACGGCAGGGATTCCCTCGAGTGCACGGACCTGTATTGCCACTTCAAAGTGCCGAAGAAGATCCTTGACGAACTTGACATGGCGAACATCAACATTTACGCTAATTTAATTTATATATCTTCCGTTATGCTTTTAATGCACATTTTAACATTTATCGTTCTATACGTAAAATTAAATAATCGTTAAGTTGTCGAATGAATCTTATCCTTTTCCTAAGCCGAAAGCACTTCCCGAAGATCGAAACCCAGGTATGAAATAACCGGCAACATGCCGAGTTTTCGCTGCATTTGTGCAGCACTTCTGATTCCGTGCGGTGCGAGAGAGACCCGAGTGAGAAACCCTTTACAACGCGAATAAATCCAGTGGGAGATGCACATTTCCTGTCGCAGAGTTCACTCGGATGAAGGCGGACGGACGCTGACGGAAATGCTGAGCAGAATGACAACGTCAAGCGACCACAGCAAAGCTCTTCTCTTCCTTCTCAATCACGAGAACTTTGGTCATCTTTTCGAAATGGTTACGGCTACGTTATTTGCAATATTGGCAACTTCGTTCTTTAAATCAATTTATCACTTCCATAAAATTTGTCACTCCGCACTGTTTGCCACTCGCGCACACTCTGCAACTCCTATGGCCGCGCACATTCACTTAACATGTCAAGATCCACAAAATTAAGATGAAATTTGATGAAAATTTTAACATTTTACTTTTTTACGCTTTAGATTTATTGAATTACACGATACCATCGAGAATCTATTCTTGAAACTACACGTTTAATATCAATAATTAATAATAATAATTACCATTAGGACTGTTTCGTGAGTAAAAGAATGGGCAATGGAATGCAAATGCTACAAATGTTTCTAACTCCGAACGACTTTGTATTGTGAATTTTTTATTTTTTTGAAATAATTTACTAAAAATAAAAAATAAATAAAGGTTAAACGAATTATGAAAATTAAATTTTCCAAAAATTTACAAATAATCGCAATGAGAAACGTGAAACTTGACATTCAATTAACTCGAACTCAAAATGAGAAAAACGCAATCGATTTTCGAAATAAGGCCAAATAACTCGATATGTGTGATCGAATAAAGTGGAAAATATCAGAGGGAAATTAGCTGAGCAAGGCGATCGGCAGACGTAAAAATCTCAAACCATTCGAGAAGCCAGAGAAATGAAATGCTACGAAATCGTATTTGAGAGTTACGCTATCGAGAGCAAAAGACCAAAAAAACTAGGAATTCAGAAAAGTACAATGCAGCCCGAGTTATAAACGCAGTCTATCCGGAAAACTTAATCGTAAAAGCGCAAAGAGAAAACCGAGTGACGAAAGGAAATACCTCGCGCAGCAGGAAGCAATGCAAACAGAATTACAAATTCTGAACGAGAGGTGCCATCATCGTCGACGAACGCGTTCCGGTGGACCAACAACAAAATGCAGGTAGAGACCTCGATTGCAGTTCCCGATCACTTTCGGCATGGACTGAAGTATCCCCGGCAATAACTGAAAGTTAAAACCCGAAAATAAAAACGTTGACCGAAACGGTCGAAAAACTCGCATGCACCGATTATGTCGAGAGAGCAGTGTCGCAGACAACGCCAAGACCCTATGTAGGTAAGTGGATGATGCTGCAGGAATAAACGAAGGACTTGCAACAGAATAGCACAATCCAACGGAAGGGAACTGGCGGAATGTAATAAGTTATTACATTAAAAAAAAAAAAAGAAAGAAATAAAAGACTGATATTTAACATTGGATGTTAATACTTCGCCTCTAGGAACCAATCTGTTTTCTGTTAAATGCTAATTCAGAAGTTGCAGAACGGGTGATGTCATGGCCATTAATGTCTAACAATAACAAATAAGAATGTTTTATTGGCGACCGAGGTGACAAAACAAGGAAAATACAACCATTTGGAAAAAAACTGATGACTTCATACAACTTAAAAAGAAAATTTCCTACGGTTGCATTATGAAACGAATTCTTAACAAAATACCTTTGTACAATATGTAAAATCGCTTGCAAACAAACGAGAAACTGCTCGCCAATATTCAATGCAAATGTTGACAGGACGGTGGAACCGAAATCGGCATGTCGTGCGACCAAAAGCGATGCAGACAGAAATTCAAACTTAAAAACATATCCTGAAACACTGTTCGAGAAGCATATGTTTTTCACATTATTTATATATTTTTATATTAAACACAAAAATTAAAATAATTCACAACTTTATTTAACATATATATAAAATCGGTATAACATATAATTTGTATTTAGAAGTAATCTAATCAAATAAATGCTTGAGACGAAAATTTTCTTGTCCGTGAAAGACATTTTAAATTTCCAATATTTTTCTGAAAATAAATAACGTTTTAAAAAATTTTAAACTAAAATTAAGTTTGATTTACGTCATTCTTTTGCGCCTCTATCAAATACGACGCCGTCCAATAATTGGTAATTGTCGTCCATGTTCAATATTTTAGACAAAGGAATATTTGAAAATCTTGGCTTCCTCTCGCACGACCGGCTCGTGGAGCGAAATGCCGGTGACTTTATCCTTCTCATTCGGTCTCGCGAAGTTGGAGTTCTCGTGGGAGAGCATGTGTCGCTCTTTTTCCTCGAGCTTGATCTCAGCTTCACTGACCGCAGCATTTCCAAAGAGACGACCGGACCTTTCTTTTCGTATGAGGGCCTTTCGTTAGCGACAACTTTCCTCAGGGTGACTTTCTGCAGGTCTTCCACCGTGATAGACGGTCTCG
This sequence comes from Ricinus marginatus, assembly GCA_028565995.1. NCBI lineage: Eukaryota > Metazoa > Arthropoda > Insecta > Psocodea > Ricinidae > Ricinus > Ricinus marginatus. Next base: position 3,163,843 of record JAOWBB010000011.1, on the reverse strand, counting down.
ATGTCGGGATTTGTTTCTGAGGGCTCTTCTTCGGCTTGACGATGGGCGGGGTCGGATTTGTCGGAGGCGGCAGCGGCGGAGGAGGAGGTGGTGGAGGCGGCGGCGGTGGTGGAGGGGGAGAAACCTCCGATGCCCGGTTGGTGCCGAACGAAGAAGTGCCGCGAAAAGTCTCTTCCCGTTCCAAAGATTTCGCAATTTGTTTCAATCTCTCCATTTCCTTGTCGAACACCTGAAATTTCGTTAATTCGTTTTCCAAATTTTTCAACCTCTTCTCCAGGTCGGTCATTTTTTTTACGTCGCAGAAACAGGAGCATTCTTTTCTCGAATCCATTTCATTACTGCACGCATTGACGAATAAATCAATGAAATTTGAAACGCTGGCTTTTAGGTAGTCCGCCACTTTCGAACCACAATTTCTCACTTGTTGATTGAAGTTAAAGAACGAAATGATTGTTGACAAAGCATCCATGACTTTGGTTACAGATACCGAAACCGCCATGGTCTCTATCAGTGGTATGGAGAACGTCAAACAGAAAAATTCTAAAACTTTGTCGAAAGGCAATACAGATAATACGTGTAAAATTTTTTGTATCGATGATTTTGTAAATAGTCTTGAGAATGTTTTAAAGGTACTTTCCTTCTGGAACGTCATTTCCCTCGTTGATATTGTAGAAATGTCAAGATCGTTCGTTGTTATTTCGCTCATTTCCCACGAAAGTTCGTTCGACTGATTCATTTTTGATGAAAAAGTTACGTTCTTCAGTTTGGACTCGAACTCGTTGAGAGCATTTGTAATTAGAGAATCACTTTCTTCAGCGTAGCAGTTTATATGCTTTTCAAAATTTATTTCATCGTCTTTTAAAGATACCCCTTTCTCTGTAGTTATTAAATCGCACTGGATTGACACTTCGCAAGAAACATTGTTTTTAGCAATTATTTTTGCTTTCAAAATATCTTTCGATGAATTTGTCGTTTCCCTGCAGGTGACATAGAAACTAGAACATGATTCATCTTCGTCTAAACTTTCGTTTTTAATCAAGCTCCCTTTGCAACAAGTAAAACATTCTTCACTATCCACGATATTGTTCGAGTTTTGAACGAAATTAAAGTTTTTGATCAGACTCAAATCCGGGGATGACATTTTCCGATTGTTCCACTTTGGGGTTTTCATTTTAGGAGTTGATTTATTTTTGGGTTCCGCGTTCAAAAGCGAACAATTCAACATTTGCTTTTCGGTTTTCGTACATTCCATATAGATTTTGTTCTCTTCTAGACTCCCTGAAATTAAGAAATGAAAAAATTTATTTCTGAAACGTGACACGCTATTCAGTCGTGAATAAATCTAAAAAAGTTTTGCTTAAATGAAATAATATCGATTACCATTTGTGCTATGAGATATTTTCGCGAAATTTTCCAAATATCGCTCGTTATTAAAAGTCTGAAGAAAGCGACGTTCTTCTGCCAAAACTTTTTCGGATGCATTCATTTTCCGAGATGAAAAGACTTTCGCTTCCAGTAAACTAGTGCTGCCCTTCACGCATCTCAGCTTTTTCATTTGCTCATACTGAAGACTGTCTTCACAAGACATTTTTCGGTCATTGTCAATTGAGTACGGCTTATTTCTATTCATATTCACTGAATTGATGGAACAACTCCTAAAATTAAAAAGGGAAGTACGATGTAAATAAATCTGTTTTGGTATTTCAGTTTAAATAAAAACTCTTTTGTAAAATTTACTGCCTTCTCTTTTTCTACATTCTGGAGACTAATTCGATCGAGAGACAGTTTGTTATCTGAAGCACCTTATGTAACAATTTTAATTATCATAGATTTCATTTTTACCCGTACATTTTAGAAATTTAACTTCGACACTTAACAATAAATGTACAATGAAGCTTCTCTGAAGATTTATTTAAATAAATATAAAAAAAACATTACTGGTTTTCCGCCGAAGATATATCTGATGTATTCAAATCAATATCTGGATAACACTTTTCAAACGAAGAAAAATAACTGAATTTAGCAGCATTTTTTAGGGTTGTTTGACAGAAACCTGTACCGATTTCGGATAACGAACAAGTTTTTAGTTTGTGCTTCAAATTAATAGTCGACAAATTTTCCACTTCTTTCACTGATGCAGGATTATACCTAAAAATGACTTTTCTGCTGAAATTAAAGTTCATTTAAATTATTTTGCAATTTCTTCTCTGCTACACGAAAATTTACGAGCCAATTCGAACATTTTATCGTTATAATAATTTACATTAAATTTGTGTCTTTTCAAATTTATTTCAATCCTCATATATTTTTCAGGCGTGTAGACTCGAAGAATGCTTCAATTTCAAATTGTTTCTATTTTTGACGTAAATGAACCGGTTTATTACCTCGACTACCAAAATACTCTCGAAGTAAACATTTATGAAATAGTTCGTTATCATTAATAGCAATTAAATATTTAATTATAAGAAATCTCATAAACCAAGTTTGTTCGAATCACATTTGATCCAAAGCATCGCGAATGTAAATATTAAGCAAAAGACGTATGAGGATTAAAAAAAGTGAGACCTGAATTCTTCATGAAAATGGAATCGAATGTGAATGAACAAAATGTTGCGTAAATAATTGTTGTTTTGATGAGACAAGATGACTCTGAAAATGTATCAAACAAATTTTTAAATATTTAGATATTCTATTTCAGTTATTTGCCAAGCAAACGTAAAAAAAATATTTGCAAGTTTTTCTGTTTCGAATTTCCCTCGAAACAGATTTTGTCTGACTATAAAAATTTACCGCGTGTCAAAAGCTTGTTGAAATTCAATTTGTTCACTTTCCGGGGATTTCCTAATATTGTTACCGTAAAACTTGCTGCCGTTCGAACGGTATTTCCCTATATTGTTCAATTCAGAATCACTTTTGGATTTGCGAGCCTCAATCTCAAAAAGAAAGTCGAAGCATAATTCAGGATCAGAATCTGTTTTGCAGATTAAAATCGTCTTTTCAGCCGAAAAGTTATCCAGTTCTGATCCTTCGAAGTTACTAAGCCTGAAATATAGGACAAAAAAAATGATGCTATGATCCAAAATAACATTAAATGTTATTCAAATGAAAATATTTCACAAAAAAGAAAGGGCCAAATTTTAGTTAAAAATATTGAATATTCATAAATTGGGGCAAAAATCATTAATATCACTTTTCATAAACAAGAAAACCAAAATAACAGGAACCCATCATGGAATAATTTCAAATTTATTACACAAATATATGTGAAGGATACATTTAAAATGTACACCGACGTCGGTACTTGACTGCTCGCGTTTTTTTTAAAATTTACATATATAATTCATACTTTCGCCACTAAGCAAAATCTCGTACAGATAAAAATTTGTCTTCATAAGCAATTGGTGAACAATCGTGCTGGCGAACACGACCTCATTTAAATATATAAATTGTGGATGTCCATTTTGAATTTTATTTTACGGGCAGATACCGAATAATAATTATAATCTCGATAAGAAAAGAAATGTGACCTGGATATGGTAGAAAATTACAGAAATCCTCAATCAACACAGTTAATTTAATACATTAAATTCACACGAAAAATATCGCTTAAGATTTTTTTTTTTAAAAAAGCAATCCTCCAGGTTAAAATAAAATCTTTTACTTGATGATAATTAAAAAGATTTAATGTTGGTGAAGATGGCTGAGCTCTTTATTCTCAGCAAAACGCTTTTTCAACATGATCTGAAACCGCTTATGAAAGGAACTGACAAATTCATCTGATTTCATATATTTTGCGCCGGTGGCCGTACACAACTTGAATAATAAAGAAAAGAAGAAAAAGGCAAAACATATTTCCCAGCTCAAATAGGCATGAATAAGAAGAAATGAGAAGGGAATAGGGGATTTCAAAAAACAGCATCTATAATGGACTACTGAGGCACGAGATTGCCAAAGTCTGACAGCCAAAAGCCTTCTTTTGACATATAATAAATGACCATCCTGGAAATATGGGTCGAATGTCAAGCGATTCGATTTTCTTTCTGTTTGACAGAAATTGTTCAGATATGCCTCTCCAATGTACAGGGAGAATTGCTTCTGCAGTTTTTCATACAAATAGAACCAGCACCAGGTCATATTTGAGATATTTTCTTTTCAGCTGCAAATATTTTAACTCGAACACAAGCTATCCATTGCAAGTATAACAGTTACCTTCGATTTGAACTGCATTTGTTCCTTTGTACTTTTTTTCTATCCTTAGAACTTTTAAATTGTTTTCTCTTATTTTGTCTTCTTCTTGACCTTCTAGACATACTGAAAACAATTTAAAATTCTTTTTATATTACAGAAGATCAAATTTATAAAAAAGTAATTTCTAGAATCTTATATTTATCATCTTTAACTTTGGCTACTGACACTAAAAAAAAATAACCATTTCCTTAAATTTCTCACTCTCATTTGCATTCACAAATTGATATCATCCGATATATGCCAATATCAATTACAAATATGTTGAATAAATATGTCATTTAAAATCTTTAATTTAAATTTAACTTTAAATGAAATTCTATAACAAGAGAAATCAAAATGAGAGACTTTTTATAGCATAAAAAAAAAGTGCATGCTAGAAACTAAACTACTAAGTTGAAAGTATTTTTATAAAAAAAATAATAAATTCTGTTTCTATCTTATTCAAAATGTAAAATTAAAAGACTAAAAAAGTACAATAAGATATAAAGAGGACAAAGCTAAATGTTTTCCATTTTGCTTTAGAAATACAATAAGGTAATTTCTGAAACATTAACAAGGAGACAATTTTAAGAGAAAAACTCACAAGTGAATTAAAGATTTATAATCATACATCTACAAATTTTTTACATGGATTTATAATTTTATATAAGTAATTATAATTAACCAAAGTTTAATTTTTTTAAGGGACAAATATTTCAGAATGACTTTTAACAAATAATATTTTTTAATTAAGAAACTCTTTTTTGAATAGTCATAAAAAATTTTTTTGTGACAATAATGCAAAATAAGTTTAACAGACTATAAATATCACATAAATTTTTAAATGATCAAATTAACAAGAGTTATTAACACAATTAAATATAATCCTGAGACTACAGTTTCATTTAAAAAAAAATTATATATCAAGCTCTTATTCTTTCTTATTAATCTTTATTTTCTTTTGATTTCAAAATAATTAAGTTTTTTATAATGATATTAACAAAAAGGTTTTTTAATGCTTTATTAAAGTTATTTTATTTTAATGAGATTTTTTGGGGAAATGAAAAAAATTTTGCTGAAAATTTATATAACAACATAAAGGCATCATTTTTTACCAATATAGTTTTGCTCTCTTCAAATGTGACATTTTGTTTTATGAAAGTTAGCTGTAACCAATTTTTTAAAATACATTCATGAAATAAGCAAAAAAGCAATTCCACATTGATAAAATATTTTGTTTTTATAAAAATCCTAAGCTTGTTGATAAGGATCAAAACCATCTAGATAATAGTTTTAAACTAAAAAGTATATATAGAGAGTAAATTAACTTCAAAATTTATTACATAAATTTGAATAAAAATATTTATAAACAATTTCCTGATAAACTTTAATAGTTATTATGATATGAATTGCAAAAATTTAAATTAAATAAATTATTATAATTACTATTAATAGTCTGTTGAGTTTTAATTGATGACTTAGTCTGAAGGTGAATCTCAAATTTGAACACTGGGGAATGAACCTTATAAATATACATATTGACTGGAAGAAAAAAATGTATCAAATACATGCATGAGCATAAAACATGTAATAATAACTTAATATTGGTAAAAATCAGTTTTAATTTCTCAAAAATACTATTACAGCTGAAAGAAGTTTATGTTTTATGTGAAAATTATGTTGAAATAATTTACGGAGACCGGTATATACTTGTATAAGAATGTTGTCTTATATAACTTATGTAAGAATGTTGAATGCGTCAAACAACGCGAAAAATGACATTATAAATGCCAAAAAAGCTGCTATCAATACTTCTCTTAAAAAAATACCTGGAAGCAAAAGGTATGGAACAAAGAAACTTGGCTCCTATAAAGATTATTAGATGGTATTCTCTTTAGACTCTGCTTTGTGCCAGCACGTTTATCGGCATCAGTCCTAATTTAGTAACAAAAACAAAATTCACAGAGAACTGTGATTTAAAATTAGGAATTTTTAAACATTTTTTCAACACTTTAAACTAACTGATAAGCAATTTAGTCAAAATAGTTATAATTTATAAAATATCAAACGTTACTTACAAATTTTTGTATCAGTCCGTTAAAAAATTAGTCAAAACTACACAAATTCGTCTTTTTTTAACTTTTGAAACAGTCTGTTTCAGAAAGTTTCGCCATAACAGGCGCCTGTTCCTTTTTATTTATTCTTTTTAAAGAGATACACAATTACTAAATAATGATAAATTCTTGATTTAAAACTTTTCTATTATAACTTAATATTCTGATTTAGAGATAAATTAAAAGATGATCGTGAGTTACAGGTACTAATAACTGAACACTTGAATGCCAAAAATAAAATTTCGACAAATTAATATCAAGCATTTTCTGCGGTGAAGCGAACGTTAATCTCGAATCGAAATACTTTTATTTGTAGTAATTAAACTCGGTTCAGAATCGCAGTATTTCGCCATTCCTAACTTTTTTAAATTTATAACGTTTGGCGTTTTATTTACTGGAACGGAAAAAGGTCAGCTTAGCTTTTTAAAAGAATAAATGAAAGTATTTGTATAAAAAGCCAGGCCACGTGATTTCCAAAACTTATCAACAATATCACATAATTCAAAGTTAAAAGAAAAAATCCATTTAAAAAAATCATAAATGCTAATGCTTTACCTCTTCTCTCAACTCATCCGGCTCTGCCACTTGAACCCGGACGGAGTTCGAAAAGTCCCCCAAAACTGAAATGATGCAGAATACGCCATGCAGTAAATGTTACCGAAAGTCCCGGTTTTTCTGAACGACAGGAGATCATGGCCTGACAAACACCACGATCTTTCCACGACACACTCATAATTAAATCTCGACAGTGTTAACATTCCAAGAAATTTCCGTCATTTCCAAAGTTGCTATTCGATTTGAAATACTTCCTCCACCTGATGGACAAGATTTCCAAGGCAAATAACGAAAAAGTCCATCAGTTAACAATATATCTGAAAATTAATGCATGGGTTTATTTGCGGCGATTGAAAAGCTTCTTATGCCTGCCTGACTCGCTGAGTTGCCGAACCGCCTTGAAAATTGTTGAAATTTACTCTTTTATTTTCTTAGTTGCATTTATAAGAGATTTATGTAAATCATTTTTATGATTTACATCGCTTTATTTCGCATTTTGTCATTATTGATTAACTCCCGATAAATTTGAAAAAAAAAATTTATAATACATATAAAATTGGTAAAAGGAAGTTTTGTAAAGTTTGAAAAGATAAAATTGATTACATAAATTAATAAATAATACATATTTTAATAGAATGTATACAATTTACTTACATGAAATAAAATTTTATGGAATATTAACATTATTAATCTAAATATCTGATAATATAACATAAAAATAACACTGATCAATAGCAATAATGATGTGTAATAATTCATAAATTGGCACTGAGTAGCACCAGCAGATCTTAAAAATCTTAACAGCTTATTATATTTTTTTTTACTTAAAATGATAATAGAGTTTAAGTCTTCCGAGAATAGTTTATCACTTATATTTTAATGTCAATTATTAAACTCAGTAAGGTAAGCTTTATCGGTATGTTAATGCAGAAAAATTTTTAAATTAGAGTGAGATTCTACAGTTGACTTTTGTAGGAAATGTTGCCCAAAACTATAGAGGTAATTACATGAGATACTAACAGATTAAAAAAATTTTGAAAATATTTTGAAAATATTTTAAAAATTCTGTTGTTCTTTAAAAATTACTTAAAATATTTTAATTTATAATATACCGAAAGTTGTTAATATTTATAAAGATACATTTTTGCCAATTAAAACCATAATTCATGCAGGAATTCTAGGAATCCAAAAAAAATTGACTAGTTAATGCATGTGTATATATATATAAAAACATACATACAACCGTTCTTTTTTGATCAAATACTTTCTTCAAACAGATTTTTTCTCGTACGTTGATTATAGACGGCTTGTAAAAAATAACGAAATTTCCCACTTCCTGCAAATCTCAAAAATTTCAAAGCAGATGATTACATTCAGCAAATTCATTAATTATAAAACATTTTCCCGCTTCCTTATGACTATTTTTTTGCTTAAAATAATGCAGAGCCAAACTCAACAAATTGAATTTCCCTTAGCAAAAAAATAATCCTTAGAATAAGTTAGATTATTAGAATGAAGAAGGAATTTGTCAAAAATAATGACAAAACTAAAGATTTTTAAATCAAATTGAAAAATAAAAGTTCCTGAAGTAACACGGCCTATGGTATAATACGAAGGTTTCGGCAAATCACGTTATATGAGAAAATCAATTCAGCCTTCGAAAACTTTACCATTCAGTTAGTGAGAAAAAATTATTTGAAAATCGTTAAAAATAATTCTTACAGCTTTTGACCTGATTCATTTCATTAAATGTGAATTATTAACGTTTTCCAGTATTATTAAAAAAAATTCAATGCTGTGGAGTCTTCAAGCAAGTTATTTTTCATTTGTTTTCAATAAGAGTTTGAAGTTGGAGGACCAAATCTCTGGATAAAGAAAGAACAGCTTTGGCATCGTGTCGTTCTGCCATTTCTGAAAAAAAAAGACAATTGATTTTGTAGGTCGAATTCGCTATTTACATAATTTTATTCGGCACAGTGAATTTTACGAATACATTTTCATAAATGAAATTGAAATTTTTTAAGCGAATCGACGAAAACATTTGGATAGTGTATTAACTTTAAGTACGCTATCAACTCATAAGTTATAAGATGGGTAACTTAATCTTATTTTATTGCTGTTTTTACGTTATGCCTCTGGTCATTTCATTTCATTGTAATTAAATGTTTCTAATACCATGGAAAAAAGTGAAAATTTCACAAGCTAAACTTATCTCAAATGAAATACCTACCATTGAAAAATTTTATAATGTCCGTAAAGTCCATGGAATTTGAGAGAATTATATCTCGATAAGATTCGACTAATGCCAAAGCTATAAATAAAACAAAATGTGCCGACGCTACGTATTTCGCTGCCCAAATCGTTTCCCATATAATGAATACATCATCATATAGCAATTCTGAAAAAACATGGAATTCAAGTTATTTAAAAGCAATATCAGCAGTTAAATAAAATATAATATAAATTTTCGAAACGAAATATTTATCACAAGCTGAGAAAAGTTAAAAAAATTCAAAATTTAAATTTTTTTTCAGTCATGGTAAAAGGCGGTTAAGAATTTCGAATGATTAAATCACTCGCAAATCATGAAACTCGCATCAAGAAAGCATTGAACGTGATTTGCACTAATCGCTATACATTCAATTACTTTTATCGTATCTCTTGACTCAAGGTGAAATTTCAAGAGCAGTACAAGCAATCCTCGAAAATAAAAAGGTTTCATCTTTTGGAAAGCATCATCATCATCATATCACTCGCAGTTTTTTGAAAATACCTCTTTTGAAATCCAGCAAAAACCACCGGTAACAGAAATAGAAATGGGTGTAATCTCCGTTTTGATGCATTAACTCAAACATTTCCGAATCCAAGATTTGAATTAAAGAACGCATGTTTGCAAAGTGAGTGTCCATAGCGCCTCCATTGGGAAAGTTGTCTCCCATTCTGTCCATAAGACGACAAAAGCACGCGTAGGTAATCGCCTCTTCGTCGAATATCACGAGCAAAGGAGCCACCAGATCGCACATTCCTTGCATGTAACCTATCTCCAAGTGCTCCCACACGTACCTGAAAAAAAAATACACCACGTCGAATAGAAGACATAATGCTTTTATAAGTATTATTACATTTTTTTCTTTTTAAAATATTCTAATTATTTCTTTTTGAAATTTTTAATTGATTAATTACTTACGTGCACATTATATTTCTCAATTTTTCCAAGTTTTCATTAGTGAAATACCAATAATTTCTATCGCATCTCTGAACGTCTTTGTCAATCCTGTGCATATTTAGACCGAAAGACTCTAATAATTCAGTCTGTAAAGGTTACAATTATTTTAAATTTTAGAAACAGAAAATTATGTCTTATGCGGGCTTTTTACTTTAGTTAATTTGAAGCTTTAAATAGTATTATTTTCTAATCATAAGATTGTGGTTAAACATGTCAACTCATGGAGCAATGAATATAAAATTAACGAATATTGGTACAAGTAGAAAAAAAAAATTGAATAAAAATTTGTTTTCTTTGTCGCATTACAATATTCACTGCAATCTGCTTATAATCTGCACATCGTATTATTACTGACTACATATGCAGAAGCCAGGAAAGGTTGTAAAACTATGCTTTTGAAACATATTTAAACAATTACATTAAATTTTCTAGTCTTGAGAGTAACAATTCATTTCACGAAGAATTATTAAATTTTTCATCTCTCATATGTTGCAAAATGTTAAAGCTCAATATATTGAGGGAAAGTAAGACATTGATTATTTAAACAAATCACAATTTCGACGCTTATAAGAGGGTTTCATTTGTATTTAGACAATAAATCGAATTTTCTTTGCATTCAGATTTTCAATGTATATATTAAAAATATAACAGTTAGTAAAACAATAGCTTATTTAAAATTAACTGTAAACTCTGTATCTTAAACCCGAATACTTGATAATATTTTTAATTGACTTATGATTTCAAATAAAAATTCATTATTTAATTTTGAATTTTTAATTTTTTCCACGATGTCTGTGTATAAGAAGAATAGCATAATAGATATTAATGCAGCTAAGCCAGAAAGGGTTAGCCTTAAGGAGAATGATTGCAAAATTACTTATTCATTTAAAATTTATAAATAATTTTATTTTATATACCGAATAGACGCCTCCTTGAGAGCTAGCTGGCGAAGCACATGTTGAACCTGGACTTATTTGTTCCATTTCCTCTGCTAGGATTAACGTTTCACTTTCAATAATCGCTTCCATAGCTGAAAACTCTACAGGTTCGTCCGTTATCAACTCTGAGTCCATCGAAGCATTCGTTACTATCACTTTATTTGAAAAGTCTTAAAGAAAAGTTTTCGTTTCATAAATATAATTTTTAGCCTTATACTAAAATATAGTAAATATTAATTAACTCTCATATTATATATGAAATGTATACTTATATCGCAAGAACACATAAATAAGAGGAATAAGGTGCAAACCTCGTTTAATGTTGTAAAGTCTTCTCTCTTCTTCTCCCAAGTCCTCATCTGACGATTGTGATATGACATTTTCAATGTAGGTATTGACTTCGTTTTGCTGAATTTCTTCGGAATCTATCGATTTATGTATATTTTCTTTTTCTTCAATTTTTTCTTCCATTTGGAAATCTCCATCATCAGAAGTCAAACTTGTTGTGTCTTCAAAAACCTGAATACATAAATCTGTTTTTATAGAGGTTTAAAGAATCATAAAATGTAAATTTATAATAAATATCTTTCTAACATTATTAAGTGCAATTAATATTCATGCTTAAAATGAGAAAAATACACAAATTTCAATTAAAAAAACTCACATCATTGCTGAGATGTGCATGAATATTGGACAGAGGCGGAGCATTGTCCCCACTGGTACTTTCGCTAGATAATTTGGCCAAATTAGCAGCCATAGTCTCTTTATCTTTCTGTCTGACAATAGCCTCGACTGCCAGCCAATCAGACATTGTAGTTTCATAGTTTCGTTTGTTTGATATGTCCAATTCAATTCGTTCTTCCGTGGTACTTCCAAATTTATAGTGCCCCAACAAGTATGGCCACACCTTAAATTAAATTAATTACAATCAAATTAAAAAAATATTAATAAATTTTTCAGGTTACGTTCCCTAAAATAAGTTTTTAACAGACTATATATTTGTCTTTTTCTTTATTTGATTTTTTCATTTCTCATCATCTTCATTTTCATTTAAAACCGATAGGAATTTCATTCTTTTGATAGGTTTAATGTGAAGTTATGAACATTTTTTTTAATGAATGAAATTTCATTCAAATTGATGTTTTGTTCAAGAATGATTTTTTTGCAGTAAACTAACAAAAATATACTTGCAAAACAAATTTTCACCCATCAAAATTTATGGTATTAACTTATAATAGCGATAATAAATACATTAATTGTGAACTCATGAAAGTAAAATTTCTGATTAAAATATTAATATTTCCATAAAAATAAATTTAATTCTTTAATTAGCATTTTTGATCCTGTTCATTGATTTGATATTAAAAAGCCTAAATACGTAAATAATAGCAACCTGTTTCCTTATAGAATGCTCTACGCCTCCAAAATAACTGAGGCAATAAATTTCATCTGAATTTTCAACAATCCCATTCACCATCGAATCATGCCATTTTTCCGAAGTTAGGCCCTCGCTGTAGTCGTCGGGGCTTGCGATTACTGGTAACACAAGACCTGAAAGGTGTCTTCTGACCGTGCTCAAATGTCGGCAATAGGCAAGCCATCCGTAAAAAGCCCGAGAAATTATCTGCCGTTTCATTGTGGCGCAGACCAATTGTATCGAATCGCTGAAATATAAAGTTTAATACGACTAACGTAAAAATTAATCGAAAATTTTGACTAGTAACAAAAAATAACGTTCCAGCAATACCCAGGATTTACGTGGGATGAATTGTTTGAACAACCATTAGGAGTTTTTGGAGAATCCAAAATATTTTCCGGTCCACTTCCGGGATCGAGACTGAGACTCTTGGAGCTTGACGTAGAACTGGTCGAACTCGAAAGCAACTGCGATCGAACGCGATGTTGAAATGACAGTGGCATGTTGCTTGGTCCGGGCTCAACATACCGAGGATCCATCAACTCGGGACCTGTCACTTTAATGAGAAACAAAATTTAAGTTTCGGTTCATCTAATTCACTGAAAATGAATCCGATGGAAAATTATTACTTTTATATTGGTATGTACATATTTCAAAAGTTATAAATAAATTATATAATTTCAATTAGGTATAGTCTCGTAAGGCATTAACACCAATCTTCTTGAAGTGTATATTTAATTAAAGAAAAATATTTTTCCGCTCACTAAGTATTTTCTTAAAAATGCTCTATTTTTCTTTGCAGAACTTACTTAAATCTTCTCGACGAATTTTATTGACGATGCGGAAGACATAGTCCGAGGAATCGCCATCATTGTCATCATCCTTCGTTACGGTCACTATACGACCTTTACGATGAAAATTCGGGAAAACTCTGCCTTATAATAAAATACTACAGTCAGCCTCTCACGTTGCCATGTTACTTATGCTACTGTATCAATTATAAATTTTATCTTGCTATAAAACTAAAGAATTAAAACAAGAGATTTTAATCAAATATAAATTTAATGAGGAAAAAAAAGCTATACTATTGACTCCAAATTATAAAATTTGTAATTCTCGCGCATTCAAGTTTTAATTTGTCGTATTTTCCCCCACCTTTTCACATTTTAAAATATAACAAACCTTTTCCTCTTTGGGACCATAGCGGCGGATCCAGTTGACCGTGTGGAAGCAATCCGTTTTCCAGGCAACTCAAAAATGCTAAAAGATGTCCACCTTTGGGAAAATGAATAGGAGATTGTTGTACGCCGTCCTGTCCGACCAAAATAATTGTTCCACCCGAATGACTGGCTTGATGGCAATGAACGTAAACGATTTCATCGACGTTCACATTCAAAGCATATTTCCAATATAAGCTGCAGAAATCAAAAAAAACTATTTTTTTCTGCAGGCCCTTCAATGATCGATGTTTGCAAAGGACAAAGTTAATTTTTTGTTACGATAATCATATTGTCAATGGTACATCCAAAGAAAATTAAAAAATAGCATCTAATTTTTTCCGTCTTTGGCTTAAATTCTGATTGCTGATGATTTCATATTCATACAACAATTTGAGTTTGAATAAATGGTTTTTATAATAATGAGGATTACTGTTTAAAATTAGAATTTTTAAATTTATAACACTAAAAACCTTCAATAAAATAACTGAATTCTTACAGCATTGATAAGCTATTTATACCAACCTTTTATCTTGAATATCATACTCTCCATAACCATTCATCAATTGGTTCGGAGTCCATTTGATAGTCAACGAAGTTGAACTCTGATGAAGAGAAAGGTATCCAGGAATGGGCTCAATGTGCTCCTTCTAAAAATATATATATATTTGAAAAATTTTTTTTGCAATTTTATTTATGAATATAATTTATAGTAATAAATATGAACTATAGTAAATAAAGTAAAGTGGTCTAAAACTTCTCTGCATGCATAATTCATTTATGTAGTCCATAGCTGAAGTTGTAGTCGAATACAAATTACTAAACATTCATCATAACATTTTTCATCATCAGATCATTTATCGGTACTTTATTATTATTAAGGAAAAAGTTTAAAATTTTCAATTTCGGATGTTATATGATGTGAAAAATAATAATCTAAATGTTATGTGATTCACTTTTGACTGAGTTTACCACTTACCGGTAGAACCAAAACATTATTTTTTCCGTACAACAGAGTTGCCCTGTTGTTTTGATGCAATGATTCTACATAGCCTTTGGCAGTCAAAGGCATAGATCTAACATTTTCTTCGGAGCTAACCCCATAGAGACTTCGGCGAAACTATCAAATTAAAAAAGAAAATAAATCATTAAAACAAAATTCATCCAAGATAACTGTTCTATATATTATATTCTATATGCAAAATATTACATAAGCAGGCGAAATTCATATAAAACATTACCACAACCCAGTCATGGTATAAGACAGTAGTCGAAATAATTCTAACAAAATTCGTTTTCAGTGTTAAACACCTAAATAATATATTAAATATAATAATGATATTGAAATATCATTTCAACATTTTAAAATATTAAATGAACATGCTATTCTAGTTTCTGATTTTTATATTTTTTTTTTTTAAAAATATTGTCAACATATTTATCCGAAAGCCTTTTTTAAAGAATGATTTTTCGCAAAATTTTCACATTCACTATTGTTTATGTAAATTTTCTTAATATTACATAACATTTATTTGAAATAATACAATTTTGTGTGAAAAGATTTATAAAATTAATAAAACAAGGATGAAATGCGTATAGATCAGCGAATTATTCATTGATTAAAAAAAAGCGTACGAGAATTAAAAATAAATGCTCATATGCTTATACCTTTAATAACTTTAGTACACTACTAGTACTTTTTAGTATATGTATACATTGTGATTAGTTTTAAGAAAAAGATTATAAATGTCCATATTTACATTAAAAACTTGTCGCCTGCAGGTAGGTGTGTTGAGGCCAGTTGAAATTCTGTGACGCTGCACTAGCTCATCAGCTGGAGGATCAGTCCAAAAGTGATCATGAGTTTTCGTTCTCGAATAATCTAAAGCACATGGCCCGACTGAAATTTTAGTCAAAATATTAAAATCCTGATTCAAACTACTTTTCTCTGAATGTTTCACAATGTAGAAAAGTCCATTACATCACACTGATAACGTTTCTTAAAAAGAAACACATGTCGAATTTCGATGCAATTTTGAAGTGAATGAAAAAAAATTAGAAAACGTAAATTTAAAAAAAATGTTCTTTTCGAAACATAAATCTGCACAAGCTTCAAAAAAATAATTTTCACGGATAAACCGCTTCAGAGTTTTAGCTAAAGTTCTCCGATTCGCCTAATATGAGTTCCATTTCATCATGGAGCTAAATTATTTCGAGAAAACTTCATGAAGAAACTGAAAAAACTGGAATTTTCCATTGCTTTCAGAACGCTTCTTTAAAATGTGTCTGCTTTTGGGGAGATATGTGGCTGGACTAATTGCGGTACAACTGATAATTCAATGTGAAGTAATTATTTTGTATGAGCAAAAGAAAACATCTTGAATAGGCTTGGGCAAAAAACTAAACTTCAAATTTTAAGGACTTTCACGTTAAGGAAAAAGAAGCAAAATGCCTGCAAAAGGTAGTATATTCGATTATTGAGATTTGAGGAAGATCGCATTAATTAAGCGGTTAGGAAATTAATTATTCGAAGCTCCCAGTTAAGCGTTAGAGTAAATTGCATGAGCTGCTGTAAAAATAAAGTCAATATTAAAGAATTTTTAATGAAACCATTATATGTTAAGAGTTACGAAAGTGGTTCTGGAACAGATGAGAACAAACAAAATACCTAAGAGCTGAAACTGGAAGTCTTACCTAATAAAGAGCTCAGAATGGATCCATAATCTGGATCTGCGACGATAGAATCCTTTTCATAATATTTACTGAAAAAAGTGTTAGTGTGTTAATTCCGACCATGTATATTTCGTGCAATTAAATACGTAGTATGAAAAATTGTGAGAAATTAACTATCTGATATTTTGAAAAATTATTGCTTAAAACTTTCACATGTAAAATTACATTAACAATTCAAAAGGCCATTATCGTTTAACTCGTGCAATTACAAATTTTATATTTGTATGAATCTACTAAAATGTGAAATTTATATTTTGGATTTCAAAAGAAATTTCTGAACATTAAAATTTACGATATTCTTGACGAGAGTTGCACATTTACTTGCAGTAATTTATATCTTGTGATATCATATAAAACAAACAAATTTATTATTCAAAATGGATTTTTATAAATTCGATTGCATATCAGACAAGTTGTGTAAAAACAAGATCTGTTTACTTCGTTTAATTAAAGGAAAGTCGACTGATCAAATTTTAAATTTTAACTACATAAATTAAAATTTCAAACAAAAATTGCAAGAGAAAAACATTGATCTGATTTTATAAAAATCTAAAATCATCCCACTTAATATATTAATAAAATGAGTAAAATTATGTGCCCATTGAATGGATCTTATTGAAGAAATAAAAACATATTTTGATGCAATTGAAAAAAATTTAATGAATAACCAAGAAAATCTGGAAATGGGGATATTTTTTAAAATTTTTCTGGTACATGCAAAAACAAAAAAATCTAGAGCTTTTCATATATTGAACTTGAAAAACGACTTAAGATTAAAATGAAATATTATTATGCTAATTAATTAATTTATACATTATAAATAGATGTTATTATTGAAAAGAAGTTCCAAAAAAGTTTTATTGAAATATTTTAGAATTTTTTATGAATTGTTATTAAATTAAGCAATAAATAATTGTGGATTACAAACTCACCTTGCATTTTGCACTAAATAGTCAATAATTTTTGACAGATGCTTTTCAAAGAGTGCCACTCTAATCCAAAGATACTTTGCACTGTTCAGTGAACCATAAGAATTATTTTTTTGTAATGGTGGTTTTGACAATCTAGCTGTAGTTTCAGAGCTTGAAAATCTCCTACAAAAGTAAAAACATTGAAAGAAATACTTTTAAATTTCGGGGTGTGCGTGTTTGTGTGTTTATCTTAAGTACTGTATTTTTACCAAGATTTTTTGAGATAAAAAATAAGCAAGTGCATTTTTGTTTGATGTACTTTTTATATTTTCATATTGGTGTGATGAATTTAAAAATATTAATTAAAAAATTACTACATAATTAAAATAAAGCAAAAAGTAACATAAAATTATTCTTTCAGTTGGTCCTGGAATAACTGATAATTAACAATGCGTAAACCATTTAGTGACACTTGCAAAATTCTCTTATTAGTTATATTATTTAAATAAAAATATATTCTTACTTAAAGGAATATCCATTATTATTGTTTTATTTTATAAACAATTTAATATAACATACTGAAACAACTTATAAAAATAATTTTGCATTTTAATTAAACAATATTATGAGCAAGATTGTCTTTAAATGATTATTGTAATCAATTATTACAAGAAAGTCACATTTCATATAAAGAGAAATAATATAAATGTAGATATTTTCATTCAATTAAAGTATTTTAACTGTATGTAAAAATTAATATTATAAAACAATTATTAACTGAATGTGAGTTGTCACTTAATTAGATTACAATGTGCATAATATGAAAATAAAACACAAATGCAATATAATTTATTTTTTTGAAAGTAATATTAATAGATAAATCTTATAAATAGTTTTTTCATTATCTAATTATTTACAAATAAAAAATAATGGATAACTGTTTTCTTTTTTTAGTCAGTAAACAAAAAAGAATCTTTTATTATCACATAAAAGAATATACAGCATAAATTAATTTTTTTTTAAGTAAAATTTTATCTATATCAACTTGCCTACTCAAGTCACAGCATTCTAGTTCTTGAACTTTTTTTGAAATTATAGCAGCTGCAGTGCAATTTTTTGCCACTTTATGCAATAAAGCTGTGGTCGAGGTTGTTTTGAAAAGACCTAGTGCGCGTCGCCTAAGACCATGTGATAAACAAGCCTCTACAGCTCCACATAGTGAAGTTACTGAAGAGCTATCTTCATGAACAAACTTCCTAGTAACTGCTTCTTCCATTATTTGCTTGACCTGAAACATATAATTAATATCATTACACATATCTGATTAAGATATTCTTTCCTCTAATTAATTTTTGCTTAACTGAATAAACAAACTTTCTGATTTACAATCTGAAGTATGAATTAACTGACATAAAATAAACAAAGTCATACATCAAAGATTAAGTTATTTTTTCAAAATTATAAAATAATCTAAAAGCTTTTTCAAAGATCTGGAAAATTTCTCATAAATAAATTTTTAGAATTTACTCACTTCTTTTTTTAAGCATTTGATTAAATTGTCTTTTATTCCTTTATCTGAAATCATAATTAAAAACTCTTAAGTTAGACGTAAAACATGGAACCTGACATTCAATTTTTAAATTTGAAATTTTTTATTTACAAATACGTGAGTTGTATGGAATTAATACTAAAGATAAATTCATAAAATTATATTACCAAATGTTATTATATTGGCCATTCTCGTTCTATTTCAATGACAATACTTAAATGTTATTCCTTTATATAGCATAACTCTAGCGAATAACTGAATTTCTCATAAAATTATGAGATTAATGATAAATTGTATGAGAAACACCACAAGAAAACCGCATATGTTTCCTGCCTTAATGGCAGAAGGCAAAATGACAGCATTGTTTCAGCGTACAAGCTTCGTTTCAAAACTTTGTTCGCAGCAATAGGCCTCTTATACGCCATTTTATTCATTAGTTGCATAAAAGTTAATTCAGTGAATTAGAAATGGATAATTCAAATCGCAAAGTGGCATATCCGGTTACAACTACTATGGCTATTAAACATTTTCCTTATAGGAAATATTTCTCTTCACCTTTTGGTAAAGCACTGATTGTATCGTTCGTGATAAATATCTTTATTGCATACAAATTACAAATATCGATGAACACTCCATTTTTTTTGAATATGGAGGCCGATTATCGTAAGAAAGAGGAAGAATCAGCCAGGGAGCATCTTGAGAAACTGGAGAAGTATTTCAAGTAAAGAAGGCATCGTTAAAAACAAGAGAAAGGCCTGACCCAAGGAAATCAGACCACGTAGAATGTTATTTATTAGCAATAAATTATTGATAACGTAATTGATTTTTTTATTTTTTTTTTCGTTCCTGAAAAGTAATTCATTTGATGGGTTCAACTAACTTTGTTGGGATTTAGGAAGAAGGTATTAAAAGGGAGGATTGAGTTATTTTTTTAAAAATAGAATCCACACATACTTAAAAATACAAGAATAGTTGAAAGTTATTAAAATGGTATTTGGAAAAAAAGCTACTTTGAAATTTTTGAAAGAGTGATAAAATTTTAAATGTCACAAATAAAGCCAATATGGCTTGGTGATTTTGTAGGGATAATTATTTTAAAAAGTATGATTCTACATAATCTTCATATTCACAGGAAGTGTTTAAATGTTCTTTTTCAGAATATTAATTTTAATATGGGAACTAAGATGTAGATGGCACAATAGTAGACACAATCATTAAATATGTTTAACATTAACAAGAAAAAAATTCAGTTAAATTAATTGAGGATATTATCTGCAATGATGTCAGTTTAGCAAAATTAAGATTTTGGATATCTTTAAAAATACTACAATTTGAAATTCATGTGGAGAATATCTAATTTTCTTTAGATATTTGAAATAATTGTGTTATTTTGGGCTAAATTTACTAAAAGAATAAACACCGAAAATCATTTCTTTTTGATTTACAATGATGCTTATTTTGGCTTAGAATCATATGAAAAATATTAAACAAAAACTGGATAATAGTGTATTATTAAATGAGTTTTTCTATTTTTTTCTAATATTTATGTTTATTATGAATTATTCAGATGTTAAACAAAAATTTCTGTTTTAATATAAGTACATTAGAGAAAAATAGGAAAAACAAGCACTTCCGCACTTTCCCATACATATTTATTTAAAGTTTTCAACGTTTGTCAC
>JAOWBB010000011.1:3038230-3143177 GCA_028565995.1 Ricinus marginatus | reverse complement strand
CAACTGACCATTGTGAGAATCAGATTTTTAAAATAATTATCATTTTTAAAGGAAAGCCAAAATCATAAATTTATGTAAATGAGATTAATAAGGGTTAACATAAACCCATTAATTAAATTTATTGCAATTTTTACTGATATGTGAGCTTCAGAAAAAAGAGGAAAACTTATTACTATAACAAAAGAAAACAATTTTTAATCATATAAGTCATTGGTGAAAAAAAAAAAATTTCTGTTAATGCAGCACCATTGGTGATGTGTATAATTATAATGAAAGTTTATATTAAAATGCAGCCATGAAATGCAAAAAAAAATTGTATTACATAATTGTTTAAAAAAAAATAGTATACCTTCTTAATAATATGTATAAATAATATAACCTCAATAAATATAAATTTTATAAAAATGTAAGTAATCTTTTATTTCTTTAAGTAATAAAAATAAATTATCTCATAAGTTATTACTGAATAAAGAAAAAAGTTATTGATAAGTTCAGCAGTTTAAATTACTCAATATATTGATAAAATTTTATTTAAAAAAAAAAAGTTTTTTTTAATAAAAACTGTTTTATTTACTATATCTAAATTTTCATTTACAAAAGCATGATCGTACTAATGAATAAATGAATTTTTATCAATATTTGGTAACGTCTGTTTGGATGCAGATTTCTATTATCTTTTATCCTATGAATATCGATAATATAAATGTGATTTGCAATTTATGGTAAAAGGCTGGATCTACTCAATGTTTATCCAGTTGGATTTAAAACCAGCACGACATATTGGAATCCATCACATTTTACATCAATCGGTACAACAAATACCGATATCAGTTTAAAATGCTAAAGAAAGTTATTCATAAAGAGTATTACAATTACTTTTGATCACTCTATATAAAAGATACCGAAAAATAATGTAAATTACAAAATCGTGATCGCTTTGATAACAACGACAAAACCATAAAATGAAAGTTCGCCCAAAGGGAAAAATTATATTAATAATTAATTAAAAGAGCATTAGCTGTAAAATACGTACCAGAAAATTCTTTGGAATACTTTTTTTAAATTTGTTTAGATAATACATTCGTTTTGAAGGACAAGATAAAGATATTTATTTTTGAGAGCGCCATCTGCAATACAAAAGAAAAACTAAAGAGCACCTTTGCCGCAAAAATACAAATGCCGCGAATTTTTAAAACACTCGGTGCGCTAATATATCTTAGTTTTGTATAAAAACTAAGTTTTAGTTTTTGTTAATACAATTATTTTCAATTTCAATTAATAATAATGTCAATTTTGTTAATACAAACTTAGTTTGTATAAAAACTAAAACCTACAATTGAGTTTAATATTTTATATTTGAATTATTTTTTTCTAATTTCCTTTTCAACCTTACTATTTAATAATGACGAACTACATTTTTATATTTTAAATTCGATGTAATGAAAGCAGGATTGTTTCTGCTTTCTGATTGAAAGGACAACTCATATCTGCATTATTTTCAGGGATTAATAACGCACTTACAAGAGGATAAAAAATACCGTTGATAGCTTTATTGTATTAGAAATACATTAACGTTTTGAGGGAAATGTGTCTTAATAAAAGTTAGGTTTTAATGTTAAGATAATAATAATGATAAATTTATCAAAAAAGCTTAAAAAAATAAATATTTTTTAGTTATTAATTTAAAACTACTTAATTTTAGAAAAGAAGATTTTAAAAGATTTTATTTGACAGAAAAGAACTTTAAATAGAAACAAAATCATTGGTTTTTTTAAATAAAATTACTTCATGTAATTCAATTTTAATGATATTTATAATTAGTTAATTATGAAAGTCATGTCATATATTAAAGGCTCACAAAAAATATTAATTTAGTTTAATTCGCTAATCATTTATTTGATGGTTTACATGTTGCTAGGCTTATACAAAATTGTCAAACTTATTTACACTCTTTTTATATTTTTTTAAATTATCTAAAATAACAGCTTTTAAAAATTTTTTATCTAAACTTACATAACTCTCAAAATAAATTATCATTATAAAATTGATTGTGCTTGATGGAGTTATAAACCCCTTTTTAAAATTACAGGCATGAGATTTTGAGAAGTTTCCTTTAATGCACTGTTATGTTTACAAAGGAAAAAAATTTTAAAAATTTTCCTTGTAACAAGATTATAAAATCTTTTATTTGAGTAATAATTACATTAAAATTATTTTGAAACTTTATTTGTAACACAGTTGTACAAGTAAAATATCAAAATTGTTTTGAAAACTTGACAAAATTTAAAAATTATTATTTTTCTCATTCATATCTACTGTAATTCAAAATTCTTGATAATTCTCTTTGGTGAAGTTATAAAATTTCATGAATTTTTTGAAGTTTAAGACATCTTATTAGTATATTTTCATTTTAAACACAGATTTTTCTACAATTTGTTTAAAAGTTCTCTGTACCTGAATGCAAAGAAGTTCATTAACTGACATTAATTCTGAATTGCATTCATTATCCAAATGAAAAAAATCATTTGTTTTACAAAGATCTAGGGGATCTCCTAATGAAGCTTGTGAAACACAAACTCTTCCTAATTGTATAAGCAATGAAATAGTGTCTTCTGCCAGAGGCGGAAACGCTTCGCATATGCGAACTAGAGATGGCAGCAACGGGGCAAATAAATTTGGCCTAAGTTCACTTGGCAAAACTGAAAAAAAAAATTATATTTTTCAGAATAAATCCAGTAGACAATAAATATATAGATTAGCTGCATTTTGAAATGAAGAGGATTACAACTAACACGATTATAATGTTTATTTATCAATAAATAATTTACATTAATTACAAGGCACAGTAATGATTTTATACATACCTACTAAAAGAGTTGATAATGTATTGATGGCTAATCTCGCAACGCTTAAAGATTTTGGTAGAGCATACTGCACACTCAAATAAGAAACAAGATCGACAGCAAAAACTTGTTTTTCCAACGAAGGCTGGCTTAATAATTCAGGAATAAAATCTAAGCATATGTGCATTGACGGTATTCCCTCAACAGTAATTGGCAGAAGTTCTCTAGGATATCCCTGAAAGTGGACCAATTTAGCCAAAGCAGGATCTCTGATAAAAACCTGATGCAAGTATGAGCAGATTAAACTTCTAACTTCACGTAATGCGAGAAGCTGGCCAGGTTTTGTCTGAAATAAAATATACATATATCTAATTCGAAATGCATTTAGATTAGTAAGGGTAGTGGAAAGACGAGGAAGGGAACCTTTAAACAGAATAAGGCTTAAAACTAGGAATTTTCTATAGTAACTCATAGTTGTGTTTGATAATGTAAAATAGTTAAGACATGAAAGTAACTTTAAATGATTCACTGAAAAAAATTAATAGTGATAGCAAAATTAGTTAAATTGCTGAATTAAAATACCCTGTCTTCTTCGGTTTCCAAGCAACTTTCTAATAAAATTTGAACCGATAAACTTTCTTGTGCTGACACAAGAGAAAGTCTTAATTCTTCTCTTTCGTTTTCGCTCGTAAGTTGACCAGTTCTTTCGGTAAGCGGGGTGTCAAGTATATGGCGAGCTAACTGGCACCGAGAAGCCGCAAGAGAAGCCTGCAAGACTCTCAAAATAATAGTTAATCCACTGGCGCACCTTGAAAAAAAAATTATCAATAAAAATTTTGCAAAGCATTAAGTGAAAGAATTTATTGAACAAAGGATAACTTTGACAGAATATTGTTTTTGAAAATTATAACAAATAAATGCATTAAATAAAAAATAGCAATAAATAATATTATTTACCTAAATATTCTTTGATCACATCGAAGAACTTGTAACGGGTCAATGGCAATGTTTTCTTGCGTCAAAGATACAGCCTGATTTTCTTTTGGTAAAAGAGCATTGATTGTCATTACCCACAAAGATCTTGGTAATACAGTATTTAGATGTAACCAGCATTGTTTATATAAATCTTGAACATAATTAGGCACGCCTTCTTCAAGTATAGCTTTGAAATAGCCGGTAATTAGGTCTGCATGAGGCCAAACATCAGTAGGATGCATTGTAAGCAATTTCTTCAAAAGTCGACCAGTTCTTGAGGGGTGACTTTTCAATCCTTCAAATGCTTTATTTATGGAATAAAAATAAAATCAACATTAGTTAAAGGTGCTAAAATTAAAACCAACTAGCAATTGATTATAAACTATAATCTATTTCAATAAATGATCTCTACAGAATAGTAAATTAAATATTAATTTTATAAGAATTTCTATTGAAAGGATCTAGTAATTGTAATATTAAATTCTGTTCAAAAGTTCAGTCAGAATCTTCAGATTGTATGGCAGTTATAGAGAATAATGTCAAATGATTTATAATTTGAAATTTTGTTCCTAACAAAAAAAAAATTTAATTACATTTCAATATCACATTAATTTGCATTTACCTTCTATTATTGAATTCCTCAAAAAATTACTATTTAGAATATCTCTTTTTTCTTCTACAGCAATCGTATCATCATCCAGCCAGTCTTCGACTAATGATAAATGAGGAAAATGCGTCGCTAAAAGTCTCAAAAGTGAAGAAAATAAACCTGAACAAAACATTCAAAAAATTAAATTTTTTATAAGTTTGTATATTTATAGTAATATAAAGAATTTTATTGAAATTCTGCGAAAACTTATATTTGTTTGGATGAAAAAGTTGTCTTAAATCAGTACAATAGTATAATGCACTAAAAAAATCCAGAAGATATTGGATAATCAATATGAACCCGTGATTCATAAATTCCTATTTATATTTTCAAGCTGTTTATATTCATGCCACTCACAAAACAATTACTGAGCAATATTGTAGAAAAAATTGCAACACTAACCCGCATAACTGCTTTGGTCTTTCTGAGCTTGTTGTAATAAATATTTAATGGGCAATTCGGACATAAATTCGGCCGAATAACTAATGACGCGTTTTCCAGCAGCAATATATGCAGAACTATTTGCTAGTCTCGTATCTTCATAAAGGAGTATATAATACAAAAGTAATAACTGTGAAGTCAGAGATGGTTTCACATTTACTATAGGTTCAGATACTTCGTCATCTTCGTCAAATTTTTCCTGATTCTGAGTAGCGAAATTCTGTTAGAAAAAATAGTTTGAGTAAAATTTTAAATGAATATACAGAGACGGAATTTTAATGCTGAAAAGTATTCTATTAAAATCAACTTACTCTATTATTCAATTTGGATTTAGTATCGAATTGGCTTCCGAAAACTGAATTTTGGAAAACTCGCCTGATTTCATCTTCACTAAGGGGCTTATTGGTATTCATTTGATCATATAATTTTGAATTTAGGGGTACTAAAATCGAATTTACATATACTTCAATGAGAGCCGGTAGTACAGGATGCAATGGCGCTACGCTATTGCAGACTTGTCTACAAAAAATATTATTTACTATATATAATTATTATAATTTTATTCACTTTTATATATAGTTATATAGTATTATATAATAATTATTATAATATTATTTACTATAATATATTGTCTATAACGAATATTTTTTTACTAAACATTAATATTTTATTAAAAATAAAACAATAATCTACTTCTCTTGAAAATATGGTACTCTTAAAATTTTAGAAAGTTAATTTGCTGCATAACTCAAGTAAAAACCGAGCTACAAATTTCTCATGTGAAATAGAATTCATATTCTCTCTTAAATAGTAGTCAAAGTTTTATATCCTGAAATTATTTACATTATTTTTCTTAATTATTTCCATCAAAGTTTGAAGTCACCAAAATTTTATTGCTAAAGTGACTTTTTTTATATTTTCAAATTGATTCTTCCATTTAAAACAATACTATCATCTTCAAGAAAAATTTTGCTAGGAATTGTGTTATTTGAGACTTGTGTTCACTTTTACAGACATTATTTGGCAATCAGAGAAAATGTATTTCCAAATGATATAACTAAAAAAATTTGCGAAACTGCCTTAGTAATTTTCAATATCAGCAATGGATTTTAATGTTTTATATTTTATGGAAAGTACAGCATAGAAGATAATTAACTTTAATTTCAAATTTTATATTATATTTTTTAGCTTATGCAAGTGTTATAAAAAATTTCTATTAAATTAAAAAAATATTCCTCACCTATAAATCCAATTTTTAATAGGAACTCTGTGTTTAGCAAAAGCCCTACTTTTCAGTAATTGATGAATGCAATGTACGGGTAAGAATCCAGAAATACCAGCATGCAAATTGGGAGTAACAGGAACTTTTACAGCATGGGAAGTCACGACCTAAAAGTAAAGAAAATAATTAATTATAAAGACTAACATTAAAAATAAATTCTCTAACTCCGAAAATAAGGTAATCACTATTTAAAATTATGATAATAATTACTTACATGGAACAAATTTATTTTATTATAACAGATTAAACTTAAACCAATAACATTCTAAATAATAAAATTATTTAATGAAAAAATTCATTTTTCGGCTTGAAAAATGAAACTGATCAAAAATTGTAAGATACTATTACATCGCTAATTTTTAACACAATAGTTTTATTTGGAAATATAATAATTTATTATTTTTTATGTAAAAAGTTACTTTTTAATATTTAATAAATATAAAGAAAATAATATATAATTAATGTAAATAAAAATATATTTTGCAGAAATTCCTTATCATTTTAAATTTGAATTTATTCTTAGATATTTCTTCCCTTGTCCACACAAATTTACAATATTTGCCTTATCAGCTTTTTAAATATTAATAAATCTGAAATATCTAAAAGATTGTGTTTAAGTTACTGAAAAAAAAAATAATTTTCTTTTTTTAGCCTTAATATGGAGCAGATAGATCATTATACTCAAAACAAGAATTTTAATTTCGCTCTTTTTAACATCAATGAAAATACCATGTTCTGATTGTCTGAATTAATTTTCAATTACCTGTTCTGTAAATATTTCCTGAGTAAATATTTGTTTTAGTCTCGTCATATTATTTGATCGAGACTGAACTTTCATGCCAAGTGTAGCGCAAACTAAATCGCATATAGCTGATAACTGATTGCTATGAAAGTGAATTGCCATTAACAGAAGCATTTCTCCAAAATATGCAGAAGTTCCAGTGACACTGAAAATTGACTATGAAATTAATAAAAGATATGAACAGGCGAGACATTGGTAGAGCTACATGCCAACACAACGGGTTTAATTTCCTAGTAAACGATAAAACCAACACCTCAAAAAAGCGCCTGAAGTTTATTAGTGTTGTTGTCAACATGAAATATTGCGTACTCAACTTTACAGTGTTTCCAAAAAAAAGAAAATACTATGTAAATAATATAAAATTTTTTAAAAGTATGAAATCGTATGAAAAAACATTCAAAAAAATATCTAAGCATAAGTATGCAGTAGGCTGAAAGTCGATTGATTGATGATTTCAATGATCTTTGATATTATGTAAAGTCAAATATATTACATATATTTAATTTTTTTATAAAAAATATTACTTCTTAAAAGTACTATTACAAATTTTTTTAAAGGTTAAGCAAAATCGATCTCAAAATTTCCTATTTCATATATATATAGCATTATATAAATAAAGTCTTAATATATTTAAACATCAAAAATGTCTAATAAATAAATATTTTATAAAATAGATCAAGTAAATTATAGCATTGAATAAAATGTCGAATCTCACTTAGCCTTTTCTGACATTAAATCAATTCATAATTTATAGTTTGATAGCGCTGTTGTTTGTGTCTTGATTTTTAACTTGTTACTGAACATTATTATGAAAATTTTTTTATAAATGAAATGTTTTAAGCTGAGAAAGATGCTAGTTCTCTTAGGCATAATCATAAATGATTATTTTTAAAGCAAATATACTTTGTAACTTTTGTTTGTAGGGACAAAACTTTTAAGTCAAATAAATTTTTTTATACTAGACTCATTCTATTATTATAGGCTTAAACAAAGATTTTATAGCCTAACCATACCAAAAGCTAAATTCTCCTGATGGAGAAAGATACAAACATCTTAAAAAAAAAGATGGTTAATAATCAAATTGAATTAATGTTTTTTTAATCGACATTTCCAATTTTTTTAATCTGTCCTACTTGTAAAAAATTCATTTTGACCGTATCCCTAATATATCAGATATATATTTTTATATTAATGTGATACCATATTTATTAACTAATATCCATAATTTATATATGTTAAAAAATATTTCAAATATTTTTTCATCAAATATCTAGCTTTATAAATCCTAAGTTTTTTGGCTTTTTAGTGAAATCTTTAAATAATTTTAATATATAAAATTGGAATATATTTTCATTCTTCTCATACTTTTACTTACTTTTCAAAATAAGTTTCTCCTTTAATCAACCACTGTACCCAAGCGACTGATTTTCTCTCATGTTCAGGGAGTGCGATCAGAGATGGACAAGCGATTAGCATGCAAAGACCCAATGATACAAATCGAACCCCCGCAGGCGTTGGAGGTGGCTTCGATGTCAGTAGTTGTACCAAAGAAGACACTTCATCTTCCTGAAACCTTCAAACGAAAAACATTCTTAGCAAATCTCAAAGACAAAAAGAGTTACATACTTGAATAGATTCAAATTTCAATAGCTACATCTTTAGAATAATTTTTCCTCGTTTGACTTCTAATCAAATGTGTCTAAATTAAGAAATTAGCTCTCTAGATTATATGGAAATAGATCAAGGAATTGTAAAATAATTGTACAAGTTGTTTAACTGACACATTTTGTATAAAAAAATACTGAAATTTGATTTTTTTAAACGAGAAAGTTTAATATTTTATGAATCTTTGTAAAAATAAGGTTTATTTATAGGGATATAAATTATTTAACGATTATTTTCCTTTTATATTTTGGGATTTAACAGCAAAAATTTATCATATCAAAGCATTAGTAGATTCCGATTGCTTCATATTCAGAGCCGCAGAGGAGGTCATCAAATGTTCATGGCTCAGTTTCTAATGATAGCTGCACGTCGTCAAACTTATCTTGCTATTAAATGTGGATATTTGTGAGTTATACATATTTTTTTAAAATTCTATGTCGTTTGTTACGAATTACATGTTCATTAATTTAATCGCTTCTTGCATGTAATATGAAGAACAATTAAATTTTTATCATACAATCAATTTCCAAAATCCCATTTACTTTTTAATAAAAGTAAGACAAATAACTAAACTAGATGCTAATGTTGATTTTAATGTTTAATATAATCAATTTTAAATTGTTGCAATAACTCTCACTTCTTATACTTCAATTAAGTTTCAACGAATGTCTTTAATCCTCTGTTCTCTTATCGGCAAGCGACAAATTTTTTTTCAACATGAAGTAAGGAAAACGTGGAGCTTTCATTTGGCTCAAGTTCGACCTCGAAATACCAAGGACAGTAAGAAGAAAATTTTTGTGAGTGAAATAAACATAAAAAACATACGATTCGAGTTCAAAAGTAATTAGTTAATCGAAGAACATTTTGAACAAGAAACTAACATCTTTCCCTTATGTGTTATTTATGATGAAATTCGTTTCAAGCAATTCGAATAAATTTGGAGACAAGCTCAAAAATTCCTTAAAGTATCTTTTACATCTCTATTCAGAAAAACTAGGCCTAGGAAGGTATTAATACCTTCGGGTATTAAGTCGAATTAAGACAGGATGAAAACACATGCTTTACAATAAAAATAAGTAATTAATAAAACGAACTGACATCGACATCCATGCTGTCCTTTTTATTGGAAAAAGTTTTTGTAAACGAAAAATAAAAAATTCAAATACTGTAAGTTTTAAATTTTCTTTTCTCAGATTACAATATAACGAAGCATATAATACTATGTTCAATAAATATCGGTTACTCTGCAGAAATTATCAAACTAAAACAGGAGTCTTCGGATATATACCAAGGAAGAAAGCAGAATATCAAATACCCGAGGAATTTGTTAAAACAAGAGCAAAATATGGAAACTTTTATAGGTATAATTATGTATTTCATACCGAAACTTAATAAATAATTTGTAGAATATTAAATATCGTAATTTCTAACCTTTTTTTAAGCAGAAGAAATTTCTAATTTATTTTGTGACTTTTAAAATTAAAATCCTTTAAATTTTTATAGTATTATATTAATTAATACTTTCTATTTTTTTCTTCATGTATATTTCTTAAAATATTCGAAAATCAGTGTTTGTGAACGAAGAATCTATTATTAAGATATGATTAAATACAAAACCCTCACAAATTCAAAATTATTTTCGATATTATTAGCAAAATCGATATTATATAAAGTATTTCAAGATAATTATATTCAACAGAGAAAACACTTGGAAATACACTAACAAATAAGGAGATCTGAAATACTTTTTTACTTAATGTGTCTTTTCTAGATTGGTTACTGCTTATCGGCTTTTTGGTCATATCAGAGCTGATACAAATCCAATTTGCAAAAACAATACACAAATTATACCTCAGCTACAATTGCCCTTTTACGATCTCGATCCAAGGCAGATAGTAGACTTCCATGGCATTATTAATTACAAGACTAAGAAGGAAGAAACTGTCGAAGAGGCAGTGCGGTTTTTAGAAAAGACATATTGTCAACAGATAAGTGTTGAGTTTTCTCATTTGCCGGTAGAGGAAGCAGAATGGCTAAGCGAAAACTTTGAAGCCTTAGAAAGTATACCTGCAGAAACTGAGAAAAATTTAATGATCGCACTAGTTAAATCCCAGGTTTTTGATAACTTCTTGGCAGCAAAATTTAGTACTTTAAAAAGATATGGTGCTGAAGGAGCAGAGAGTATAATAGCATTTTTTTGGCAATTGTTAGAAAGTTGTACAGATATTGGCATTCAAGAAATTGTCATAGGAATGGCGCACAGAGGGAGATTGAATCTTCTTACAGGAATGTTTAATTTGCCAGCTGCATTAATATTTAGGTATCTGTGAAGATTATTTAGGAATTTGATATTATTTAAGAAAGATATTTCTAAATTAATGTTTTATAATGAATAGGAAAATTAAGGGATTCTCTGAATTTGGACCAACAGCACAGGCTACAGGAGATGTGTTGAGTCACTTGACTTCTTCCACCGATATTGGCTCCATTCATGTGACATTGATACCGAATCCTTCTCATCTTGAAGCTGTTAATCCCGTATCAATGGGCAAAACCAGAGCGAAACAAATGATGATAAGGGAAGGGGGTTATGGGGACGGCTCGACAGATTTTGGTAGCAAAGTCTTGAATGTACAAGTCAGTCATTTTTAAAATAATTTTAAAATTTAAAACATTTTTTTTTATTATGAACAATATTACATGTGATTTGAATAATGTTTAGGTACACGGAGATGCAGCTTTCACTGGCCAGGGCATAAATCAAGAAACTGTAACACTTTCCGGATTACCACATTATAATGTCGGAGGTGCCATTCACATCATTGTAAATAACCAGTTAGGTTTTACCACTCCTTCAGACAGAGGACGTTCGACCAGATATCCAACAGATCTTGCTAAAATGATATCAGCCCCTATTTTTCATGTCAATGGCGATTTCCCAGATCGAGTAGCTCAAATTACCGATCTAGCGGTGAGATATCAAAATATATTTCGAAAAGACATCTTTATCAATATGAATTGTTATAGAAGATGGGGTCACAATGAACTTGATGATCCTACAATTACAAATCCCGGAATATATAAAATTATTCATAACAGAAAGACTGTACCTGACGCTTATGCAGATAAATTAGTAAAAGAAAATATGTTTACTAGAGAAGAAGTTGAAAATTTCAAAAAAGATTATTATAATGAATTAAATAACGCCAACAAAAATGAAGACTTCACTCCAGAAGAAAGTTACTTTAAGCGACAATGGTCAGGATTTGTTCAAGCAGGACAGAACATCACAATTTGGGACACGGGATTCGACGTAGATCTTTTGAGAGAGATAGGGATCAAGTCCGTATATTTTCCAGAAAAGTTTAATATTCACAAACATCTATTAAAATCGCATATTAATCCAAGACGGGACAAAATGATCAAAAATGGAGATAAAATAGATTGGGCTACTGCAGAGAGCTTAGCGATGGGGTCTTTATTAATCCAAGGTTTCAATGTCAGAATCAGCGGGCAGGATGTAGGAAGAGGTAAAAAAATTAAATATTTGAAGTTATAGAATATTATCATAAACGTAATCACTTATTTAATTAAACGAAAGTCTTTATATTTATCAGTGAAAATACTTGATAATTAATTTCAAAAAAATTTGGCAAATTATGACATCGTGAATTGCAGTAAATTCTTCGTTCAGCAATATTAATAAATTTTTTGTCAAAATAACCTAAATATTTTTTTATTAATTCAGATTAAATTCAGAAAAAATAACGAACTTTAATATATAAGAATTAGAGAAAATATATTTATATGTTACTTAAATAATATTTACAAACGTTCTCACTGACATCTTTTTCCAGGTACTTTTTCACAAAGGCATGCAATGATAATAGATCAAGAAACAAATGACGTTTACATACCTTTAAATCATTTGCATGATGATCAAAACGGAAAACTAGAAGTGGCTAATAGTACTCTTTCAGAAGAGGCTGTACTAGGGTATGTTATTCTAATTATTACTAAATAAACATTTTGATAAAAACTGAAAAAATTTTAATTCAATATAAAATATTTTTTAATTTTGACTTTAGATTTGAATATGGAATGAGTGTTGATCAGCCTAACAACTTAATAATTTGGGAAGCTCAATTTGGAGATTTTTTTAATGGTGCACAAATAATTATCGACACATTTATTACAAGTGGCGAAACTAAATGGATGAAATGTTCGGGTTTAGTTTTGCTTTTGCCACATGGATACGATGGAGCTGGTTCGGAGCATAGTTCATCACGTATAGAACGATTTTTACAACTGACTGATTCCAAGGAAACCAAAGTTGATGGAGATAGCGTAAACTTCGAAGTTGTAAATCCCACAACTCCAGCACAATATTTTCATTTGCTTCGACGCCAAATGATTAGAAACTTCCGTAAACCTCTTGTTGTTATTTCACCGAAAATACTGCTTCGTTTACCTGAGGCTGTATCCTCTTTGTCGGAATTTCACTGCGGTACAAATTTTCATCGAGTAATATTTGACGAAGAAGTAAATCCAGAAAAAGTGAAAAAATTAATTTTCACTTCCGGCAAACATTATTATGTCCTTAAAAAAGAACAATTTTCCCAAAAGTTAAATGATGTTGGGATTATCAGACTTGAATCACTTTGTCCTTTCCCAACTTATGAGCTTCAACAAACAGTAACAAGATATAAAAATGCTACGAATTTTACTTGGTCTCAAGAAGAACCGAGAAATATGGGTGCATGGACTTTTGTCAAACCAAGGTTCGAGAACTTAGTGGGAATCCATTTAAGATATGTGGGTTCAGATGAGTTAGGATGCCCCGCTATGATAGGCCAAAAACATTTCGAGACTCAGAAAAAAATACTGGCTGACAGCTTTCTTTAGCGATTACAAACATGTCTTCAAGATTTACTAGAATTAAATATATATAGGTATAGGATTTAATCATAATCTTTACTTACTTGATACCAGCGATACATCTTAAAGCTGAGTATAATCTTAAAAAGGCAGAAGCTTGAACAACATACTCATCAGGAAGAGTTGAATCAACAGACATGTGTATTATGTTTTGAAGCTGCTTTAATAATTCTTCTCTTAGAAGTTGGAGAGCTGTCTGAGATTCATTTTTTCTCTAAAAGACGTTGAAAAATTAAACGACTCTAATGCACAACCTAAGATTGAATTATTTTTAATAAAAATTCAAATTAAAAAAAAAAAGCACGTACTTTCTGCCCGTTTCTTATGAAGATTGCAAACCAATTTCTAACAGTCTGGTCACTGCCCAATAATAATCCGGATACAAAGGCAACCATATCGGTGACACCCACGGAATCCAAACTAAGCAAAATTGCAAGAGCAGGCATGCGACATAGTTCAACCTTAAAATGAAACATCAACAATGAAAATTGGTTTCATTCTATTTTTGAAATTCTAAAATCTAAATGAAAAATGTTTTAATACTAACACATTTTGACCTAATCATCAAAGCTTGTGAAGGATTCATTTGACATAACATTCTTAATGCTCTGTTTCTAATTTTACCACCAATGCTATCTTCATCTTGTCGTTCTCCATTGGCAATTAAACCTGTGCACACTAAAATAAATTATAAGATAATACAATAAACTTGTTATATAAAAAAATTTTTTTTAAAAATTTTCTTGAGAATAATGGCAATTAATAATAAAGTCATTTACAACAAATAATGTTTGAAATTAATGTCAAAAGAATTTTAAAAATCAATGATTATGTAATTCATAGTTTTATTCTCTGAATTATTTTCAATTGAAATTTAAGATTAACTTAAAATAATTTTTCAGTTTATATGTATATGACTAATTCATGTGCTACCTTCTCGAAAATGGTCTGGAGAATTTGCCAGAAGCCAACATATTATAGTAGGTCCATGTTTAACATGTAATAGAGTTTCCACAATGTCTTGAAGTGTAAGGAGTGCAGGTAATTCAGCCAATGCTATGCAAAGGACATCACACACTTCTTCCAAATATACACCATTATCAAATAAATCTGATTGTTTTATATAATTTTCACTATGCTGACACACCTATAAAAATAGTTTACAAATTATTTGATTTTGATTAAATAGATCAATCAGAGAAGAAATGTCAACATTCTAAGTAATAATTTAATATGAAAATCTTTCTAATAAATTAAAACACCATAATTCAGTTTTTCCAAAATTAAGTCTAAGATTCAAAATCTTTAATGTTTGTTCAAAAGCTATCAAATAATAAGTCTGACTAATTCAAGTATTTTAATCAGACATAAGAAAATGTTTTATGAAGTTTATGAGCCTTGACTGAGTGAAATAAATTTTTATTTTTATGTCATTAGTACTAAATTGTTCTTTTAGTAAGTTATACAATACAATTAATAATATTACTATTTTTATATTTATAATAAAATTTTATATTTTTAATAAAAAATTAAAATAATACAATAATTCACAACAAAATGAGCTGCAAGATTGAAAAAATCAATAACTGAAAATATAATTGATATGTTTTTATAATACTATTTTAAATTTATTTTTTTTCATGTTATTACTTATAATGATTATTAATTTATATATTTTAAATTCTTAATATCTGAAATTAAAATAATAAGCAATCTATCAGAAAAACTGTAAAATATATATCTAAATGGCACTAACTTGTGATGCTATACTTAGAACTTCACTGAGAACTAATCGAAGTCTTTTTGTTGAATCACTTCTCTCAAATTCAAGAGCTAAGCCATTTTGTACTGAATGAATTAAGGTACTTTCAGTTTGAGACCCATGTTTTTGCCTGGAACAAATCATATTAAAAAATTATATTACAAAACAGAATAAATTTTAATACTTATAGAATAAAACAGAAACAAATTTTTCATATCTTTCAGGAAATAGTTCATATGTTAATTTTATAATAAATTAAAATGAAATCATTTATATTTATTTTGGCAAATATTATTTATAAATAATCAATTATTCATAACTTTTACATTTCCATTTTTTAATAAAAACAGTTATTAGATCTTTACATGTTCAATGTTGTAACAAAAAAGAATAATGTAGATTTTAACTATTTTAACATTAAATTATACTTTTATAAAATAATTATACATCTTTTGAAATACATGTGACTGAAAAAAATAAATATAATAATCTTAAAAATATTTGTTTTAAATTGTTTAACTATAAAATAAAATTCACAGAAAAGATTCATTTTTCCATTATGTGAGTAAAAACAAGTAAAATCTTTTGGTCTAAATTTCAATAGTAAAATTTACCTAATTTGTTGCTCTCTTTTAACATCAACTTCAAGTGCATGGAAATCAATTGAAAGTAACGCTACAATAGAATTAACGTGCTCTATAGCAGTTAATAATTTTAATAATTCTTTTCTTCCTTCTGAGCATTCTTTCGTTGAATCCAGTGGCGAAATTAAGCTCATTCGTACTAAACATGGTAATATCGGTCTTATTTGTTTGTGTGGGCACTTTGACAATTCTTCAATATCCACCATTTGTAGTGCTCGAAAAACTCGCGGTGATACTGGGTAGTTGAATTCCATATTTACTTACTAGTATGATTCAGTTTATTTACATATATATATAAATTATATTAATAATTATACTTATGTGTGTAAATGAATGTTTACTACTAAAAAATCTTAATTGTTTACACTCATTTCATACTACCTTCAGATTACGGTGTCGTGGAATTAGATCTTCAACAATTAGTTTCATTGCTTCATGTAACGAAATTTCTATACATTAATGAAAAATTAAGCTACAGTGTAAAGATAAAATTCATGATTTTAATAGCTGTATTACTATTTTCAAAGTCACATCATAAAGCCTGTAAATGAGTGCTTCTATCTTTATAGTTTTTTTTTACTGTTTCATTCATAGTCGATTTTAAAGGTCACTCTTTTCAGATATTTTCGGTTCCTATTTAGAGTAAATTGATCGTAAATTCCATTTCATTAATCTTAAAAAGCAATCCTAGTAAATAAATTGACACTGGAAAAAATACAATCAAGATTAGTACTAAGATTTTTTAAAAAGATTTAATTAGAGCAACTTGAGAAGTAGTTATATATTACTGCTGAAGTTTGTATTTTGACCATTATATAAGTAAAATAAATTATTGCTTGTCTTTTAATTATTTATTGTATTGATGTATTTAACTTAAAAGCAGAAGTTTTGTCTCAATAATACACTCTTTGCTTTTTTAAAGTCTACATTTCTGTTATTTTGACGTATTTCTAATTCAAAAATCATTGTTTTATGTTTTTATTTTAAAAATTAAATTTTATATTAACGACTATTCATTGATTGGAAAATATATTTCGAGTTTACGGCAAATGGTGTAAAACTAATGTTATTAAATTTTGCTTTAATTTTAATAATTATATCAGTATTCTTCTTTACGTTTTATATATCATAAATACGAACTCTATACTGATATATTTATATATCATTCTTTTGGGCTTAACAAATTTTTTTTTAACAACTTTTTTGAAGGGAATAAGTAATAAAAATTATATTCTACATATTTGATCCTTATGTGAACATAAAGTAATTCCCCTTCAAATCATAGTTACCATTGAAATAGTTCGTTTTATGTACTTAGAGAAATATAAAAGGCCATGAAGAAAGAATTGATTGAGACAGGGAATATTTGTGTGACATGCGCTGATTTGATATAGAAATGAAATAGGTCATGCGTAATATAAATATGCGGTAGTTTGAAGAGCTTTTTCAACCTTTTTCACGTCAAAGAAAATAAATCATGTCTGAAGCCGAATATATACATGAATGCGAAAGAGCGGAACTGTTGGGAATTCCAAAACCGAGCAGGGATGAATTTTTCTCTCGAAAGCAACATCACAATGCGTTATTAATGTCGGAGGAGAATAACCGCGAAATGCATGATAACGAGGTACATTCAGATCAGTTACATTTATTTTTATAATTCTTGTTCAAAGAAAATCACTTAAATTTTGCTTAAACTTAAATGTTTCGATTCAATTTAAGTCAAATACTATTCTACAAAATATTTTCATTTTAATATTTTATGTACACGAAATGATTTCAATTTAAAAAATCTTAATTTCTTAAAAATTAAATTTGATTTTATTGACATTTTAGCGTATATGAGAAAGTGATGTATTAAGGGTTTTAATCAGATACAAATATCTAACGTTTTTTTTGAAATTTTGCTGGTTTATTCTGAAAATTTTCAGTGTATTTGCTTCATTGAATTTAGAGCTCCATGAAAATTTTTTTCTTCATCATATAAATAATTGGTTAGGAGGTTTAAATGAGACTAATAATATATTATTTGTTATACATAAAAACATACAAAATTAAAAAAATAATTTTGGAATCATAAAAAGCAAAAAATTTATTGCAACCATTATGTAGTTTAATATTAAATATAATATCTGCAGAATAACTTTGTACTTCAGAAATTCATCATGTCTGGAAAATTACACAAAATATCTGCAGAATTATTACGAAGAACTAATTCATTAAAATTTACATAATAATTTTTAATATTTGATTATTTAGATACATTACTCAATTGGTTCAAATTGTAGATGTTGGATTCTTTAAATTATTTTTAAATCTATAATTTTAAACTATTCGTTTCCAGTTAAAATTAGATAGATATTTAGATATATTAATTTATTTAAGTAATAATAGTTTAGGTTTTTATTTTTTGAAAATTTACCTGAATACTTTAATATAATACAATAAATTTTCGGATATTTCTATTGAGTGAAAAAAATGACATTCATGTTGAAAAACAATAATTGCAGGAAATTGAAGGAAAAATAAGAAACAGCAATATTTCAAATAAAGTATTTTTTTCAATTCCGATGTTAATAAAAAGTGAAATAATTTTTTTTTTAGTTAAGTATAATTTTAAATTTTAATCTTGTTTTACAACTAGATTTAACTGAAATTTATTTCATTTTCTATTGCAGGAACTTCATCAGCAGGGTGAAAGCATAGGAAGAACCGCCGGAGGTTTAGATGAGATTAATAGTATATTATTAGTTACTCAAAAGAAAATTAATCATATGAAAGTAAGAGACTGAATAATAAATTATAATATATAGGATAAATTAATGATTAGCAAATATAACGTGCAAATTCATTCACATTATATCATCAATGTTATTGAAAATATTTTGATGTATAAGACAAATTTATTGATATAAATATTGAGAATATAAAGTATTGTTGATATCGCTGTATTTCATAAAAAGCTATGAGTAAATGTGATTCATATGAATCAATCAGTCATTAACTATAATTCATTTTTAAAAAAAGTTCTTTACTGATATTTCGATTGTTCAGCAAAAATATATTTTTATTTCAGACGATCTATAGTAGGTTCTCTAGTATTATGAAGCTACACATAAGCAAAAGAAATGCTAATACCAAAAATCCTGACACAAAAAGAAAAATGCCAGGTTCGGATGCATCTTCTTCGAACACTGAAAAACCTGAAGGTGAGTTTATATGAGTCCGAATCTCGGTGATTTCTAAAAAGTGAAACCTGAAAGCAAAATATTCAGATTGAAAAAATTTTTGCCGTATGTTTCAGTAATTGATTAATTTATCTAAATTTGCAGATATGTGCCCTTAATAAAACTAACAAACTTACATATATCCAAAAAATAATGGATTTTTTATCTCTTATTAGATTTTGATGTCTTATATCATTTTTGGGTTTGAAGGATCTCGTTATCACACTGAAAATGTTTTAAATTCGACAGAGAAGAGGTAGCATCGATATTCAAATATTACTCTAATTTTATCATTGTTAATATCAGTACAGAATTGAGTCGATTACTCAAGTACTGTCTAATCAAGTCTAAGTAAGACTTTATAATACAAAGAAATTTATATTTATAGATTAGAGGATATTGTAATAATGAAAGGACAATTAGAAAAATAATATTATATTTTCTTTCTCTATAGAATTATTTTCTATAAAGAGAATAAATCTTCTTAAATATTACAGATCCTATAAATTAGTCTTTTTTCTTTTTTCTTTCCTCAGATAAAGTATACTTGAACATTTGTAGAACTACAAATTGGTGGGAAATATAAAAATTTACGGAGACCAGGATGGAAAAGTGTAATAAATCAAAAAAGAGAATATTAATAATACTTGGATATAATTATGAGATAAGCGTTCAGATGAAATGAATGAGGTATTGAAAGACTGCTATGCTAATAAAAGTCTTAATTAAGAAAAAGAGATATTGAATTTAAAGATTATGGCTTTAAGGAGGAGATCCAGATAAAAGAGTAGGATGCCACAGTTTCGACGTTTGAGTTAGTTTTGGATGTTTCACTCTTTTGTCGGCTCAGTATTACTAAAAAGTAGATGTTCGCTTTGGCTTTGTAAAAGAGAATGACAAGGCTATTGCTATAACTCTGAAAATAATGGGATGCATGGTGAGGTCAATTATATTTTGTTAATATTGATAGGGATGTTATAAATGCGTAAGAAGGAGATTATTCTTCAGATAGACTTGGCAGA
The DNA here is from genome assembly GCA_028565995.1 of Ricinus marginatus. Taxonomy (NCBI): domain Eukaryota; kingdom Metazoa; phylum Arthropoda; class Insecta; order Psocodea; family Ricinidae; genus Ricinus; species Ricinus marginatus. Next base: position 3,122,927 of record JAOWBB010000011.1, on the reverse strand, counting down.
CTTCAGTAGTGGATTGAAGGTGATTTGGATGTTTCTTTTGGCTAAGTTGTTTGAAGTACTATCTCTCATACCATGAACATATTTATCATCTGTGCGGAGCTAAACCTGAATGGTTGGTCTCGTTTTTTTTTTTCAAGTTTGGAATTGTAGAAGGAAAACATTATAATGAGATAGATAGAGTTGCCTTTAACTCCTGAGATATGAATTAAATGGTTAAGTTAAGCCGGGAACGTATGCTGGAATGCTAGAGCTATTTTTTATTAAAACATTTAGGTATACTTATATTTGGGACTGGATGATTATCACAGGAAGCATGAGGATTTATTTATGTAGGAGCGAATTTACGGTTTATGGAATGGAAACATTGTTTTACTGAGTTTTTAATTTGTTCAGGAAAATAGTTAAAATTTGAAAATTTGTGAGATATAACCATGAAAACTTCCATTCAGGAATTATTTTGATGTTTTAGTAAATAAAGAACCATCGAAAATCAGATCGAAGACAGCAGTTCAGACTGAAGTGCAATCTACAATTTGCTCACAAATAGATAGGTTAGATGATATTATTTTAAAAGCAGAAAAGGCAGAAATTAATTTATCGAGTCAAAATAAGCAAATAAAAAAATTTTTGTCCAAGTAAGTTTAATTTTAAATATTATATTTTGTCGTCACACTTTAATTATCATATTAGTCAAAATAAAAGTTTAAAAAATTGCTTTAATTTATTCTAGATGTTAAGAATTGCAAAATACTATCTAAACTATTTTCCTACAGCCACACAATTTCACCATATTTTTTATTTTAAACTTTCTCAGAACTCCCGAAAATGAGGAAATTTTGAAGAATCTTTTACTCATATATTACATCAGTTTCCCTATAAATGATTCCAGCAGAATAAAAAAAAATTTTTTTTGACCAATATTGAAAAGGTTTTTTTCTCATTATTCTCTATTCTTTAATTAAATGACAAAGAAAGACTCTGAATTTAATTTTGATTAGTAATTTACCCAAATGTATAAACCTTGAGCACTAATAAAATTATAGTTTTTGAAATGTTATAGAATGATACTTACTTTATTCTTGTCGAAAAAGATTTTTATTCAAGTTGTTTTATATCTCCCAAAAAAAAGCTTTATTTTTGCGATTTTTTTTATTGGCAATTGTTTACAAAATATAATTTATATATTTATTCATTACATTTTTTTAATATATCATTATATTACATCATTTTATATTTATTCATTAATTTTTTCCTATATTTTTTACATTTAATTCATTAATATAAATGTCAAAATGTTTTGAAAACTTCCTCTAATTAATGTTTTACAGGTAAAGTTGACTTAATTTTACGAATGTTAGCATTCCGCACTGCTATTGCAGCATGACATCAGCATTATGAGCAAGTTCATGACAACCAATGGAGAGTAAAGGGAATTTCATATCAGGCAATACCAGGTCAAATCGGACAAACACTTCTTTCTGGGTGAACGAGCACAGTGCCCATTTCAATCAAGATTTCTCAAATAGGCGTTGGTTTTAGTTCCGCACCCACATAACCTAAATCAAGCTTAGTTTATCTGCAGATAGGCGCTATTAATTTTGAAGCCACCATGATGTTACCATATCCTGAATAAATTAATAAAATGTTGCTCTTAAAATAAAAAGTTAAATTTTTTCTCTACTTATCCCTTTTTAGAAAAATTAAAATTTCATAAATAAAATTTTAAAAATTATATCTATTTTAGTTTTATCAATCGATAAAAATCGATTTTAGTAAATTTGTTTCACTTATCAGTAATTAACATGAAATTTGCATTTTAAAAACTAAATATGAAAGTGAAAAAAAACACAGAATTTATATTTTTGAGTGAATAATAAAATTTATGTATGAATAATAAGTTAATTACCATTTCCTACAGTAATTATTTGTTTTTATTTGTTTTCAAGTATAACATTTACAAACATATTAAATTCATGACGTTATATCAGTACTTCCAAATTGATCCGCAAAATTATTTGGATATGGAAGGCATACACCGAATTGCACGTTGACTTTAGATAGTTATAAAAGAGTATAATTTCAATTCAACTAAGTTCGACACAAGTTTCTTAACAACAATAATAAATTGTTGTTAAATCATTATTATCGAAGAGCGCAAAAATTTGAAATTCTAAAATTTTTCTAATGCAAAAATATTCCACATATTTATACGAAAAAACAATATTTATGAAAATCATTTGATTGAGAAACGAAATATCAACTTTCAATACTGTAAAAATGTGAAATGTATTTTTGGATCTTTTAAAAGCAATTTTTTAAATTATCAACTATATTTGCGGAAATGATCGAATGGTTTATATATTCTGTAAATGAAAAGTTGATTTAAGGAATAAATTTAAAGAATTGTGTAAATTAAATTGAGATAGAATTATTAAGAAAATAAATAATTATCAAATAGATAACGATTTCTTTACAAAATTATAATATATCTATGATTTGCAGACATTTAATACTGACTTTAAGAATTCATATGAATATCCATAAGATAAATTGATAAGATCCTTTACACTTTAGTTTCTTTTAATTATAAGTTTATTATTAAAAATATGTGAATACTTTTAGAAATTGCATACTTGTATATGTAAGATAAAAATGTATCAATAATGCCCATGTAACAATAATATAATAATAAAAAAGAATTTGATCTTCTATCGTTATTAGATTTATCTGAAAATATAGTCAAAGATATGCAAGTTTTAACCTAATTATTCCATTAAGAAGATATAAGATTCGCAATTGTAACATATGGAAATAATAATTCGATTTTTCAGCCAACAATTTTAAATAATATGTAAACTGTGTGTGTGAATTGTATTATCTATTCAGATAATTCGAAACAGAAATTGTATGAAATTTAAAATAAAGTTTTGATAAAAATAATTTCAAAAAATAAAATATATCATTTCCATTGATGTGTATCGTACTTTTTGGAGGAAACAAGAAAAATGAGAAATTCATTTCGAAATATTCAAAGGCTACATTTTGCTTTGGCAATGCTATATTTTGTAAATTTGCTTAATTTATGTACATTAGTGGCATATATTTCAAACATAAGGAGGTGAATGTTATTTCAATAAACAGTGTCAATGCGTAGCCGACAGATATAATAATTTCATTCTATAAAAAAAACAAACCCCTTCATAATTTATACGTTTTTTAACATTTACACCAAAATATCTTTAGCCAGGAATCACTTTCCTAAGCATGGCTTAGGAATTATTTTTTCACTTTAAAACCACAGTTTTATTCATAGCTCTAATTGTGTATCTGTCAAAGCCAAAAGATCTTACGGTTAAAAAGTTACAAATAGTTTTAATTTATCACATTAAAGACATTCACGTTCAGAATGTAAATGTAATGCCAGGATCTGATTTTCTCTTTTTATTGTAAAAAATCTCGACCACTAACTAACTGCATAAAAATAACTGATAAACGCTTCTATGAATCTTGAGCTAAGAAGTTAAAAAAATATTTTATAGATGAACCTAAATCGGCATCACATGAAATAAGAATTTTGGGTTTTATGTTACTGAGGCTTCCTTATTAATCTTCGCATCAGGTGTGCACTTATTTGGCGAAAACGGCTTTTTGTATTATGTTCTCTTGCATTCTGATCGAGTATAATTCTGGTTATCACGAATCTTTAAAGCAGGTTCTCTCATTAATTAATTTATTTCAATCGACAAACGCTATTACCAAATCAAGTTAAGTGAAGCAAAAATTTTCCTAAAATCAATGCCAACTATAGACAAAATTTCTTATCGCTGCTTAATAAAACGTAATTAAAAAGTAATAGAATTTTGACGTTACGTAAATTGACTGAATTTCAGGTTCGGTCATTATCGTCGTCGATTTGAAATGGGATCCAAGCAATGATAGTTAAAAAGTCATGGGCAAAGAGATTCCTGCTTTTTAGATTCTACTTAAATGCGAATCAGATTATCATGCGCAGAACATTTAATTAACTTAAGTTTTAAATTCCATAAACAACGATGAAGATGTCTGATTCATTTGGAGATTTCAATATTAATGCAAGCAGAGGATTTGAGTGTTTCGATAGCATTTTAAAAGCTGTATCCGCAGAAGTTGAATTTTTCAAATTTCACATGACATGAAATCAGATAATATAGGATATTCTTAATATTTCGAGGTGTTATTTTCAACAATTAAAAATTAAATCAGAAATTGAAGAGAAATTTACAAAATGTAGAAAAGAAAAAGGCAAACTGATGCAGAAGGAGAAAACTGGAAAATGTGGACCTCGATACAGATATTCTACTGCTTCCTTAATGTAGGAGTTAGAAACTGAAAATTTGAATCCTAAGAAAGAGACATTAAGTTTTGAGAAGTCAACGTGTATCATGAGATGTACATGATCTGTGGTTTTTATGAGAGTAATTCTCTGACTGTTTTATATAAAAGACGCTTTTCACTTAGACCCAATCGAAAAGGGAATAAATTGAAAAGACTTACGGTGATTAGTTTCAAGAAGAGTTAAAAACTACGAAAAATGAGAAAAATTATCTAGCTAAAAAGAAATGCTTGTTTTTTCCCAAAGGTTGCCATCAAAGGAAACTCCGAGCGATTCTACCCTGTTTCAGATGTAGCCAACATCTCGACCTCCGCCAAAAGTCGAGCTTTGCCGAAAAAGGGGTTGGTAATCCTCATCTTACCTAACAGTAATGGCAAACCTGACTGAGCAGAGTACTCTTTCCCATTTTAAGCATTTCTCATTCGGAATAATTTGAATTGACTCAGTCGTGACGAATACGCAAAAATTCAACGCCCGCCTCAATTTAATCAGCTTTTTTCCTTCACGGTGGCAATTTCAGTTTTCATTCGCGCTCCAAACTCATTGCACCGCCGTGCCAGGGTGTCGCTGCAACAAAAATTTCCACAAGTTATTCGAATGGTTATTTTAAAATGGAATACTCTAATTTTAATTATTATAACAATTTCTTCCTTGTTAGCTGTAGAAGATTCAACGACAGAGGTAAGGGCATTGTCTTTTCCAGGTTATTTATGTTAGGGTTAGACACCACCTTGGGAAACCTGTGTGGAGAACATACAACGGAGCATTAACTTGATTAATAGGACTTATTTAGTTTTTTGAATTCTGTTTTGTTTAGAGATGGTTTTTATGAAAGTTGCGAATGGTTTTGAACAACAATCCTTATAATCAATAACTGCATAATCATCATAATGTAAAAATGTAGTTAACGTGAAAATTTTTGAACTGGGGAGGAAACTGAATTTGATTCAAACAACAAATTTCTTTATTTTGATGTCTCTAATTCAAATTTGATTTTTTCCCTTTCCACATCTGATAATGCACATCTACTCTGAAGTGGCATCTTTAGCCCGGTATTTGAGTTTATCTTCGTTGCTTTTCTTGGCATATTTTAGCCTTAAAGATGTTTGCCTTAACTAAAATATTGATCACTCATCCGCACCGATATATTTTTGTTAGCTCTTATCACGTTTCTGTCTGTGCTACTTTTTCAATTTTCGCTACATAATGTTTCATTATAACAATGAATATTTAATGTTTAAATTTAAAATTTTAACCTTTTTTCAAGTGACTAATTTTCAAGCAGTAAAAATTTTTTAATTTTTATATTTTTTCGCAGAAAAACTTTTTTATTGTAGAATTTGATTCTTATATAAAGAGAGAAAGAAACAGATTCGACTATTAGTTACTTTATTTTAATAATCGAATTGGGGTATGCCTATTGGGCATCTATTCATTAAAAAAAAACACGAATTTTTAAAAAATTTACAAAATTATTACGATACTTATTAGAGGTTTTTGTTCTGATTGTAAAATTACTAATATTACCATATTAAAACTATAATATTTTAACTTAATTACTTTTACATATCATTGCAATTTTCAGAACTTTAGATGGATTTTCATTCCGCAATGTATGAAGCTAAGTCATTATTCTACTCGTAAAACTAATAAAATGTTAATTTTTTTACTAAATGCTCGTTCAATAAATTCCTTTTGGAATCCCGAAACTTATTCACAGCAAATTATTAGATAAAAAATTTATGCTTACAACAATTTTCGATTTTAAACCATTTTAAAGTTGGACTAATTACATATTGTAAACTTTAAAGTTTAAAAAAATATTAAACTGACCTAACTAAATAAGCTTTATCCAAAATATATTTTTAGCTTCATAAAGCTGCATTACGTCGATAATCTCGTTAAATTACTTAACTGCGTAATCGAAATGGGACGAAATTGTGGTCGGTATTGCGGAAGATACTTTTTGTCCTTCTGAATTAGAAAAAAGGTAATGATTTGACAGAATGAAAATGGATCTTTAAAGCGTAGCTGCATTTGCTGTTGCAATCCACGGCAGCAGCATCCACTTGTATTTAATGCCACGAAACTAACGCCAAACTTTTGGCAAGTCTTTTTTTTTCAGTTTTTTGTTCATGAAAATTTAGACAATTCTGTTCTTTTTAGGCTTGAACGAAGTAACTTTTTAATACTTTTCTTTCTCTGAATACTTTCCTTCACTTTCAAATAAATTTTTCACTTTTATGCTTCACTACCTTTATTGTATTTTTTTAATTGTATTATTTATTATATTCTGTTGTATTTTCTTATACTTAACTTTCGGTTAATGTCTGAGCTGATTGCACGATCTTGCATGTAAACATATAATTATTAAATTTGTTTGTTTACATTTATTAAATATATATGGAGTGGTACGTCGCGCAAAAATTTCCACCGGAAGAAAAATCAAACAACCCAGAAAATTTGGTTTTGAGTTCATTTAGATACAATCTAACCCATAAAACGTTTTAGCTTTTTAAATTTTTGAAAATATCCGCTGAGGGAAGATAATTTGTAGATATAGTATTGTTCCATAGTCAAAATTTAAATGCTCTATTTTACGAGAATTGACGTTTAAAATTTGTAGTTTTTACGATTTTGCTTTCCTGACGGCATGGACAGAGGATTTATATTCATTTATTGAAAAATAAGAACAAACAAATGCTTTGGATTTGTTTATAGGACACAGGTATTAATATCGCATCAAAAATTAAACGGATAAATAAGTCTATATGCTGAAGTTCTACAAGCTATATAAGAAGCTACCATATGTTTAACTTGAATATAATCACTTAAAGGATATTTTGCAAACCAAAAGTATTTGACTTTTATTTGCTGAAATCAGTGATGAGCTTTTGGATTTGTTTACATCATTTTCTCGAATATAACGGCCATTTCGTTTAGATCCAACAGTGGATTCTGATTTCAAACCTGACGATTTTTTTTTTTAATTTTGGACTCCAAAGGAAACAGCAAAGAAATTTAGAGAACAAATATTAAATAACGATATTACGTTACATTTATATCTATCTAATGTAAATACTGAGTTAAAGATTCTTTTTATAAACTGAAAAACATTCCGCCCAAAAATTCCGATTCATGAGATTTTTTTTTTTTTAAAAAATCAAAAGATAATAGTAAGTTGCATTTCACACATTAACATGCTTGGTCTTGTTAATCATTTAATTCGCATACATTAACTATGCTTTAATAACCATCAAAATTTTCAAAAACTTACCGTGCTTAACATTCGGAGCTGCACAAACTGTGGTTTTTTCCCTTTTTAAAGTTCCGGAGGAACGATTGAGGCTTATTTCAGTGGAGAACCAGTTGACTTCTGAGACAGTTTGCCTCAAATTAAAAGCCCATTGAAAGGTTCAGCCAAAACAAGGAATCCTATTGAAAGGTTCGACTTCAACCACCAATATATGCCTCTTAAAAGACGGTAAAGCTCTGACAGGTGAAAAATTTACTTGTTAACAGGGTTGAATGTATGCCATCCTTGATATTTCAAATATTTCTCACTCTATAGAGTTTCCCACATTTTTCATATGATTTTACACCTCCATCGAAAATTATGCTGACCATAATTAATATGAATATATAGATAGATGTATAGAATATTTAGATTTAGGCTAATTCAGTATGACTCGCGTAGCTTTGAAATGTCTTACTGTAGTTTGTTGCGAAAGGAACGATTAGTGGTTTGCGAAAAAAATACATAATTTGGAGTTTAGGCAAGTTATTTATTTAAATTGCTGTCAATTTAATGTAGGCAATTTGCATTCAGCATCAATTAGCGACGTAAAGGTTAAATGTTGTAAAGTCAGTCTCACCAACAGCAATTTACAGTCGAATGAAAATCAACCCGTGGTTCGCAGCAAAGGTAAAATTAAAGTTCTGAGTAAGCAATCGAAAAAGAACGAGCTTGATTAAAATGAAATTACTCACGGTGCTCGCTCATTTCCACGGTTCGCAAGCTTTTTTGCGTGTGAAACTAATAGTTTAAGCATTTTTTGCTGTCGGCCTCACCTTCCGCAAAACGGAAATTCACAAGAGATTAACCCTTCGCCTGGTCTCGTGGAAAACTTCGCATAATTTGGTCGTTTTCCATTCTGATTCGTTCCCGGTGACATTTTCCGTTGGTACGGATTTCGGTTTGGCTCCTCGTCGGAAATTTATTCTTTTTCAGGCATTTCTCATTAACTGCTCGCGACAGCCCATAACACGTTATCTTGCAATTTTTAACCCCGGACCAAGACCATCCACGAGAAAAACAACGCTAAAAATTCCCCTTTTTTCTTATCCCAATCTACCCCAATAATTCGATTCTACATACGATGATATGTAACTTAAATTTTGGATTCTTTCTATTCTATTACCCTTTAGGAGCCTCTTTTATTCGGTTTAACCAACTACGACATCTTGAAAATGTATGACGTACAGCTTATCGGACATAACTAGTTCCTTAACCGTCCTGCCGACCAGAAACCCAGAGTAACTAGAAAGCTAACCTGCAATTTTCAAAGCTAATAAGGCGTGGAATCAGCTACAATTCGACAGCGCAATGGCCGAAAAATGAGCCAAAGCATGCTCTGTCACGTACAGATGAGATTCCTTTGTTAGGTGGCGGAAACCATTTCCTCGATTTCCTTTTCCTGTCCCTAAAGTATGCACTTCTTTTCCGTTTTCCGCCCTTTTTTTCCTCACTGCATTTTCTAACGCACAAAAGTTTTTCTCTTTTCTATTTCAGATTTTGAAAGTCATCACCCAAGAGAACGCAGAAAAAACGCTAAGAGCTCAAAGCTTAGCAAGAGATTATTTTATACAAATACTCACCAACATTAAAAACCGATTATTTCAGTTTAAAGATTACAATATCATACTAGAAAATATAATAAAAGGTATGAGCACCTTCATTTCTGTTGTCTATAATGTATTGTCTGGAATTACGATATCTTCCCATGAATTTTATAATATTTCCAAAAGCATTTTATAATGGTTTAACGTATATTTTTACTGAAATTATGTGTTATTATTTTAACATAAACCTTCAAAGAGGATAAACGAATTTATAAAGTGCAAATGGAAATCACGAATGAGAATATGATAAACGCAGTTAAACAAAGTTAGAGAACAAATTATGAGAAAAATAACTTTCACTTGTACATCCTTGTATACTTGTTATGGTTTATATTGTCCAAGACCCAGATATATTTTTTCTTACATCTTATAATAAAATAGGATTAACAAATAAAATAAATAAATTATAAAATATATATCCAAATTACAAGACAATTAAAATTAAAATTTTACAGGATTACACAGTAGAAATTTGGATCCCCTGAAAGTCATAAGAGAGCGAAATTTTCTGAATCACACCAACGAAAAGCCATCTCTGCGGCAGATTGCAAAAATCATCTACAATATGCAAGGTAAGTACAAGAAAAATTTTCTTACATTTCAGGAAAGTGAACATTTCTATTCTTAAATGAACTAAGTATAAAACATAAATATATTAACTGTGAAAAGGTCTGTTTTAAGCCAGTAAAAGACAAATATCAAATGTCGCATTTCTGTTTGGTTGGAAAATATTTTGCAACTCATTATATTATATAATATTAAGCTGATCGCAAGGGTTCACTAATCGTTGGCTAACGAGAAGTAAAGTGCACCTCGGAAGCTGATATCGTTCGAACTTCATATATTTTGAATCGTCCACACAAATATGGTAATCAAAAATTGCAACTGTAGATTATAAAATATTCTGCCTTTCAGGTTGCAATGGAGCTACCGATTACTCCACTTTAAGGTGGGAGACAATACTTAAAGTTGTACCAGACTTATCAGATTCAATAAGTCCTGTTCCATTTCTGAATATCGGAGACCGAGAGTTCGATCTCATGGACAAGATTAATCGGCCCTTCGTGGATCTGATTCTCTTAGGCGTCAATGAAAAAATTTTCACGGTCAGTTTGCGGTTGCTTCAGTCCATTCTTCTGACTTATCATTTTCGTCCCTATTTACCCGATTTCATTGTCCTCATTAAAAATGTTAACGAAAGGTTAGAATCGAGCGGATTTAAAGCCTTTCACATGGAATCAAAATTAAAAGGGACTGGATTAGAGGAGACGCCGACTAATATCCTGAAGAGTATACTCTCTAATATCATCTCCAGGAAAATAATGGAACCACAGTTTGCCTACCAGATCAATCAACTGCTATCCGCCCTTAGGATAAAGAGAAGTTCTAAACAATCGCGAGAAAGCACTTCAATTGCGAACTGGTTTCTCATGATGAATAACGATGAGTATCCATCTGACATCGTCGAGGCGAAAGATGATCTGATGTCCCTTTTGCAGAATCATTCTTTTATGGGAATCGATCTTAGGGGTCTGCAGCAAGACATGAGGAACTACTCGCCTTTGGAAAAACTTTTGGGGCTTCTTGCAAGATTATTGATTCTGCCTCTGAACAGCACGGTTGCCTCAAAGGTCCATGCCATATATCCCCATGTAAAATTACGATATTTGGCAAACACCGAGCGGTATTTTACTCCCCAGTCAACAACAGACGTCGCATTTTTACTCAACTCTTTTCTAACGATTAAGAATCAGGTGAACGCCGGTTTGATACAGCAAATAAATGAAATATTTTTGTCTCGTGAATTCGACTGGAGCGAAATCCTTAAGGACTTAGATTTTTCCAAATATTCGCGGCCGAGGACGCTCCTTCTGGACATACTCAAGGCACTGGCCATGTCGCAGAAATTGCCTGCCTGTGATATAATATCCATAGATTACTTTGTAAAAAGCAGTTACGAGGACTCCTGTTCCAAAAAAGACGAAAAGTTTGTGAATATTTTGCCGCAGAAGTTGGATGGTCCGGCGACTCCCCTCGTAGCCGTGTCTGACGTGGACCTGCAATCCATGACTGCTGCACCATCGATTTATTCATATTCATCTACGCCGGCCACAATCAAAAACTGCAGCAGAGGAGAACCTATTAAACTGGTGGATCCAGAATGCCTTATTGAAATCATAGAATCTAAACAACATGCTGGATTTATAATGAATCTTATTCGGTACAATCCCATTTACGAAGAAAAGTATCCGTACCACACGAGATACTCAGTTTTCCATGCAGTATTAAATGATCTGAAGAACAACAAATATAAAGACGATGTTTCGGATTTTGTTATATCTCAAGCAATCCTTCGTTTACCTTTAAATTACAAAGCGAGCTACCCACCAACCTACCTCTATTTGTGTGTGGATGAGATCGCCTCCATGGAATTCCAGGCACCAACCACTGTGGCTCCTCCGACAGAGTCAACATCATCTAATGACTTAGTGGAAACGACAACATTCATCTCAAATCAGTGTGAGAAATATATCCTCATCGTGGATGCGGCTTCGTTGATCGAGATAATCAATCCCATAATCGAGTTTCCCAACATAAAGAAACTTGTGTTCGAAAAACCAATCATATACGAGGAATGCAAGAACTGGAAAACTAGAGAACAAGTGCTTAAGGCGCTTTTGGAAAATTCGCGAAACATATGGAACGGCACCAAACTTGAATCGGAAATAAAAGATTTTTACGCAAAATGGCCCGTCACATGGCGAGGGAAACTGCCGCCTGCACTCTTGAAAAGTTGTGGAGAAACTACAGTTACATGCGACAACGAAAGTGTAAGTATAACAAATGTATTCTGCTATCGATTTAATATAAAGAGTAGATAGGAATTACCTTAAACGTAGAATACTTATAAGAAAAGCTGAATAATGCGCATATAGAACAATTTCATATTTAGCAAAATAAGTTTATCGAATATTTATTTTAAATTAACTTATTTCAGTACATTGACTAATATTAATTGCCTCAGCATAGTTTCTACTTAGGCAGCAATAACCTTACCTAGGTTCGCATAAGTCATTTCTTTCATTCAGTGCTAATTTACACAGACAGATCATATATCACAGGTACAACAGGATGAAACACCTTTACAAGACATATCGTCAATAGTTTCCGCATCAACAGACATTTACACAAAGTATCCCTACAACAACGGAACACAAACAAATTCAGGCTCAACACTTTCATCAGAACAAGTCAAAGTTTCAACAGAATCGTCTGCTGTACAGGAAAAATCGAGTGAATATTGCGCTTCAGACGAAATTTTGATGCCCATCATCAATACGGATTCGCTTTTCAAAGCGCTGCACTCCAATTCGCCCAAAGCGAGGTTTATTAAAAATAGAATAAGATCGTATATCATACCCATAATGCCGGGGAATAAGTATACCATTGCTGAAATTCTCCGCGATATCCTGGACAGGATCGAAGAGGAGGTGAAAGATCCAAGGGTGATCAAGAACATGGAAATATTGAAAAAATACATAATTTACAATGGAGTCGGAGCCGAGGCACCCGATATAATGTACGCTTGCTTGCCGAAGCAAAAGGAATGGGAAACCGTTGTCGGGAACCTGCCAACTTATCAAAAATACGAAAGTACCCCTTTTCAGTTCCAAAGATGCCCCGAATCTGCCTGTTCGATCTCCGAAGTAATCATCTCGGTTATAGATACCAATTGTTTATTCGATGTTTTGAAACCTAATACCCCGAAGAATCCGTACGTGGAAAATTTGGTGAGAGCCTATATAATGCCCATAGATAACGTGAAAATCTACGCGAAGGGTGACGTTTTGCGAGACGTTCTCAGGGACCTGTTGAAAACTGCGAGCGATGTAAATGTTTTCGAAGGCATCACTACCTTTTTAGAAAATATCATGGATGGCGGCCCAGCCGATGAACGCCCCGCTACAGTAAAAGTATGCTTCCCTAAAGAGCACCTCGTGAACAGTGCATTTCAAAATAACATGGACTCTTCTCATTTTAATCAGACTCTAGGTGCGCATATGTTGTGCTCTCTGCCTGCTGCGAATTACGAACCGGAAAATAACTCTGTGGTAGTAAAAGAAACGTTGAAAAATGAATCCTCTATTTCTTCTTCTAACGCGATTGAAACGAATGAAATATTCACCACAAATAAACTTGTCACGTCTTCCACAATACCTCCTTTCATCCCATCCGCAAGACCACTGTCGCCGCCATCCATATTTATTGGTAATGCAACGTCAGCGAATCCTGTAAAGATACCTATAGTTTCGCCGTTGGTAAATTCTCCTGTGTTCCAGCCTCATACGCCGCAAATTGCCATCTCGAACGAATACGAGCAACATAATATATCTCCCGTTAGTGCGGTATTTTCGGACCATCCGGCATTGTCTTTGATTCCTGCTTCTGTTAAGCCTCCTGCTGTCGTCGCCTTGGAATCTATGCCGTCTCCCCAGAGTCTTCCCAATGCACCGCCTCGCCCGAACCATCTGCTTGTATCATCGTCTTTGCCAATCCCAGTGCATTCGATTACCGAGGCCGTCGTGGCTGATTCCACTTTTCTAACACCAACTCCGTTGCCAGGTGAGGATACGTTTTCGGCCCTGAAAGAGCCGACAGAGTCTGATGCCGAAGAAAACACTTATTCCACCCTTGCTGAATCTCTAACTTCCGAATCTGGGATGAATGTTACTGCAGCACTAACATCTGCTACAACTATTTCTTCTATTTTCTCTTCTCATAATAATATTCTGTCGCATGATGTTCCATTAAATACCGTTGATATGTATTTTTCTGCTTCCACTCAAGAACCGACCATTTTCGGTCTTCAAACTGCAGGATTTTCTTATTCCTCTCTACCGATTTCGGAATCCAATTCCGAAGATGTAAAAGCTGTAGTTGCTGAATCTCCTATAATTATAAATGTTACTCAAAATATTGTTCCTCCGACTATATTAAAACCCCATTTATCGGTAGCAGTACTTCCGAGCAGCAATGTTACACTCTCATTCTCGCCGGAATCCGCGAATGAATCAGCAACTTCAGCGAGTGAAGAAGGTTTGGAATCTGTTGTTTCTTCGTCCATTCAGTCCTCGCCGATTGTAAATTTCTCAGCAATAGCTGTCCATTCTACGGTGTCAGCGACATCAATTTCAATGACTTCTTTCTCTAGTCCACGTCAACCATCGGAAACGGTGCTTGTCCCCATTTCCGCACCATATCAGCCCGTTGCAGTTCCAATTACAGCGGTGGCCAGTGAAGTTTTTCCAGCGGAGTTTCAGTCCCAATCGCCTATAATTCTTCCGCCCATTACAAAACCATCAGCAATTATCTCTTCAACATTCGTTCCAAGTCAACATTCGTCCATAGGTTTGACGGCTCAGCCTATGCCTATTGCATCAATCGAACTTTCATCATCGCACCAATCCTCGGAAGCAACATCTCCAACCAGTGCATCACATCAAATTAACGACTCCGTAACTCCTGATATTGTAGATGCCCCAAAATTTGATTTAAACAATGCAACAGCACTTCCCCAAAACATTACAGAAGTTTTGCTACCAGCTAGTACAGCTTCAAATATAATTGGAGTCCTGTGTTCTGGTGCCATACCCGCAGCATCTTCTCCATCTTCGTTGTCGGAGCCAGTTTTACCTGCCAAGACTCCGACTTTACCATTGTCTCCATCGCCAGTTTTTCAGGCGGCAGGCGTTGCAGCGGTAGCTGGCATTTCACAATCCTCTTCTCTTTTACCACTAATAATGGGTGAATCAACGACGAGATCCCAACCTGAGGCCATTACCATGCCTTCGCCTTCTTTTTCGTTTTACTCCCCTGCCGTTCATTCGACAGCTGCCATGAGCAAACTGGATAGCCCCACAGTGCCCATTTTTGATACTCCTCCTGGAGAACCAGAACAATTGTCACCTATGCATTATGATTCTTCGGGATCCATTACGGTAAAAAATGCTTCTTTTTGGATTTATCAGTTAAATGTGTCTTCTTATTCTCCATCCGTTGTCTCCGACATGGCCGTTACACAGATATCAGATTCAGGTTCACCTTCTGCCATGAATTTTTCAACTGTTATAACTCCAATGGCAAAGGTGCCGGCGCAATATTTGAAAAGTAATTATACGACTGAAAACTCCTCTGTATCTCATGTAAACACGACGATAGACAAACCTTTGTGGACGATATCTTCAATTTCCGACCTTAATAAGACATCTTCAAGCGTTGTTTCGACGAATGTGATGGAATCTTCGAGTTCAACCTCTTCAAAATTATTTATTCCTACTGTTCCACCTTCACAGCAGCACTCGAAACCTTTAGAGTTAACAGCACCCCCTGCATTTTTTAAAATCTCTACATCATATAACTCTTCCTACGAAGAAAATCTAAAAACCGGGATTTTTAACACATCTACGGGATTCTTCAGTCTGAAGCCGGAAGTTTCTGCATCATCGACAGTAACATCACAAAATCTATACCCTCAGTATTCGAACACTGCCTTAAAATCACCTCCAACCGAAACCACTACGATTACCCCGGCATCTCCTTTGGTATCACTGTCGGCGTCGGTCGTCTCACTTGATGCCCCTTACAGCCCAGCCACAGAAGCTTTTACTTCCACATACACGGAACCTCCTTCAAAGTTTCCATTTGACGAAACCCAAGTGCATTTGACCGAATCACCACAGCAAATTAGAAAGGTCTCAGCAACATATTCCGATTTGATTCTCACAACTTTGAGGCCACACCGGGAATCTGCTGCATCGCAATCCAGCGGTATCAGCGAATCCAGGACAAAAGGTTTACAGCCTGAATTGCATTACACAGCATCTCATCCACAGCAAATTTCAACCACATTACCGACAATTATGGGAAGCGAGAAGCCTATGAAAGAAGTCAGACTTACAGATTCATCCGCCTCATTTCAGGCAGAAGAAATTGCCGTGGGAACAGCAACATCAACGGAAAGCATCCCGACAAACGGTACCGAAGGTATGATATGTCCTCATCAAGAAACACTCACCAAATTAATATCAAATTCAAATCTTCTAAAATTGTTGCCATTATCACCTAAAGCTGTTTATATAAGACATAAAGTTAATAATACGTTGATTCCGGCAAATAACTTTATTAACCAGACTAACGCAGATATAATCAAGTACATTCTGTATGAGATCCTAGCCTCAGCAAAAGACGTGAGGGTTGGCGCAATTGCAAACATATTGCTGAGTAACGTTAGCACCGAGGAAAGTTCACAGAAGCCTGCTTTCGTGTACAAATGCCTTTCCAAAAGCAATCTCGATTTGGATTCCGCATTAATTGTCCCTTGTGATTCTTATGATTATTATCTAGAAACAAGTGATAAAGAAATCACGAACGAATCCACTTCTTCATACATATCGTCTGGGAAAGTCTTCGGAAGCAGAAACAGAAGCGAGAATTGTTCCGCAGTAACCCCTTTTGTAGATATAAAGAGCTTGTCTGCGGTGTTGACTCCGGAGGGAGCTGAAAAAGGACAAACCATTTTTTTCATTCTCGAAAGCATCGATCTTCCTTGGAAAAACCACGAGAAGTTCGATCAGAAATCGCATTTGCTCCATTTCATACTGGATGAAATGGAAGCGGAAATAAGAGGCGAACTGAGCGATCCTTCCGATTCCGCCGACCATCTGAGGGGACTGGTGGAAAGCATCCGGTTCGTGAAGAAGAACATCGTGGAAGGCGGGCCCAGAGATACCAAACCGGAACCCGTATTAAAATGTCCGACTCACAATGCCTACGAGAACTGCTCGGAGAAACCGCTCACCGAGGAAACTGCCACGGAAGAGGGCAACAAAGTGCTCGCCTTGCCCAACGAAGAAATCGAAGAACACTCGATGCGACCGAGCAACAATCGCTCCAATGTCACGGAGGTGCCGAAGCAATCAAAGAAAAAGATAAAAAAAACTCGAATCATCTACAATTCGAACGAATCCATAAAAGTGATGGTGCAGACGAAGAATTCCCCGGATGTGGTGAAAGACGCGACGGAAGAGAGAGCATCTGAGTGAGCGGAAGCGATCATCAACGACAGCCACAAAGCGCAGCTTCCTTCCGCGTTCCTCGGTCGCCGTCGCTCTCTTCCGAAAAGATCAACAATTTCTCGCCATCCCAAAGGAGTCCCGCGGATCAAGGAGAAAGAGCAGAATCCTCCAGCGCCATTCGCAGCGAATTTTCTCCGCCGGATCGCGGTTCCGCCAGCTCTTCTTCCACGGCACCGTCGCACGATTCAAGACCCGAATCCGGAAATCTGACGGGGACGAGAGGAAAGTACCGAAGAGTCTTGGCGTATGAAGTTAACTTAACGATAATAACCGACCATTTCCAAAACGGTCTCATTTACGGCAAGTTAACGAACGATTGGTCAACGAAAAGAATTACTTAACATATAAAAAACTTTTTTAAGCAATGTCGCTTGCCAAGAACTGAAAATGTTTTTGTTGTCTGGGGGTTTTTCTCTTAAAGGCGCATGCGATTATTTCCCTACTTTTTAGGATCACATTGCCAGCAAACGTGTCTCACGATTTACTTTTTGCGGGAATAGGCTAGCACTGAAATGGACTCCGAATACGTTTCAAAAAGCTTTTCATTTTTTGGTTTTGAACGTGAGTTACCACTGCTGTAATAATGCAATTTCGATGTTATTCCGAGTAACGTATTAATTTGAAAATTTAGACGTAAGAGATGCATCATCGCGTTTTATGATTTTATCTGTGAAAATATTATTTTCAAACTGTTTCAAAACAAATTCCACAAATCGGCAAAAGCTAATCGAAAGTAATTGTTCGGGGAAAGCGCTTTGTGCAACCCAACGATGAGGAACCGAAAACTTTTGCAGCGCACTAACGCATCGCAAATATCTCAGCACGTTATTTGCGCAAAAGTGCTTTCTAAGTCAAAATTTCACGCCAACGAGAAGTTTCCTTTCCACATGCACTCGGTGCAGTAGTACAACATGCCGGCAGTTGTTGCAGAGCACTCGAGATGAGTGTTCGCTGCCTGTACCTGTGAAAGACTTCTTCGGGTTACATCCCAGTTCGCGTATCTTTCGGGTTCTCCCCAGGGAAATACTCTTCTCAAGTTCCACGTGTCGACCGGCGTTCCTCGTGCATGCTCCAGTTTTACGAGGCATTCCTTTTGAGATTTGTACGCCTTCACTTTCATTAATAATACTTCACAAAGTAAGCTAATTCGCTGATCTCCTGAGAAACTCCTTTTCCCGGTTACTCTTGAGCAGTGAAAAAGGGACGATTTCCTAAATAAGCAATCGAGAATTTAAATTTGTTCTTTGAACAGCATCAATCTTTCGTAATTGCAAGAAAAATTAATCACGCATTGCTTTTGCTTATTTGTGGGATCTTTCTATGTACATATTTTAAAAAATAATTTTTGAAGTAATTTTAATAATATATACTGAATTAACAAATACATATATTTTTTTTAAAACGAATCACATCCCTTCGGTTTCTGTTCATTATTCAAATGAAAGCGACAAAACAATTAAGGTTAGCGGTCAATTATGATGATCAGAGACCACAGCAAGCAAAACTAACCTTTCAAAGAATGTCACGGGAGCATTTTTGAAGCGAGGCATCGGGAGAGCAGTAGGAGCACATTACACTGTAATCCATCGTGAGAATTTTAGGGAACAGTTGTTACTGACATGCTGTTTGAGTACTCTAAAACGGCCAAAGGTTTGTCAGAGAATATGCAACTCAGATAAACACTTTAGGTGAGTAACGAATGCACATTTTTTGCTTTGATCGACTGTGAGAGCTATCCGCGCCTGCATGATCTTTCACGGTTCGAAACGAGTCTTCATGTGACTATTGAAAAGTCGGGCGTTCGCAAATTGCATACGAAAATGTCATTAGGGAAGCGTTTTGAACTGATGAAAATATCGGAAATGCAAATGATCTGGCTACGGAGTTTTCATTTCGAGCTCAAATAATTTAAATGACAAAAATATTCTTCTTTTTTATTCTACACCGATTTTTATTCGTTATAATAATATTTTAAACTTTAATTTCAGGAAAAGCTTCTAATGCGGCGCAAGGGCCTCCAGAACACGTCGCGGCCGGAACCACTCCTCTCGAAGGATCGCTGCCGACAGATCGTACCACGGAAGGAGGAAAAATAGTTCGGGAGACGACGGAAGTGTACTATTCTTCGACATTAAAACCGGAAGTGGCAGAGATCCTACTCGAAAGCAATTGGCCGGTCTACATTCAGAAAGCAAAGGACGCGGGAAACTTTTCGATTTCCGAAGATTTCGAGTTCCTGCGGTGGCCGATCATGCTTAATCCGAAGACGAGCGAGATCTGCTACGACCAAAAGAACAAGATCCATACCTCGCCGATCTTTTTCGTCAACATCACATCCTTGTTCGAAATCTTGAGCGGAGGTTCCAACGAGGTGGACGTTTACCTCACGGCCATGCACCTCACCTCCCTGGACACCTACTACAAGCTGTACGATTTTCCATTCGACCGCTACGGCTACAAGGAAGATTTTCTCAGGGACGTGCTGGAATACCTCCTGGGCACGAACGATCGAACCGATATCAGGGAGCACCTGAAACGAGTCCTTGGGCACATTCCGAAAACGAAGTCGAATCTCCTCCGACTGGGCACCATTTGCAACCACCAGATTTTGGAGGAACTGCCGAGACCATCTCCGGCCCTAGAGGAAGGCGTTTCTTCAGCGTCAGCATCCACGGCATCCCCCACTTCCTCCGCTAAAGTGGAAATCTGCTGAATTTATCGAAACTTACGTTTCTTTATTCGACCTCTATTTGACCAATTGAAAAGCTAAATTAAAAAAAAAAAAAAGTGGCTTTTGAATTAGCACCAATACACAGCTACATTTGACATTTACTTGGACCCGGGAATAGCACAACAAATACATAAGTAGCACTCGAGTACTCTTCTGCTAAGTGAACCAAGAATGTGATTCGTCCAGGACTATCTAGCTTGTCGTTTCCCAGGCTTTGCCTTTCACGAAGAAAAAGAGCAGCCGAACACGACTTTCGACGTATTCTGCAGTTGTAAAAGATACGAGGTACCGTAAAGGTTCAGCATTTTTCCGGTCAGCATAATGATTTAGTTACCTCTTTCGGGTGGATTTTCGATTTGATTCAGCAGTTCCCTCAGAATATTTTCGAAGGTATTCACAGAAATTCGGTTATACTGACGACTCATTCGAATCGTTTCAGAGCTTTGCGGCATCATCAAATGCCTGCTGGCTTTTACGTTCATTAAACCATTTTATTTATTGCAGCACGT
Organism: Ricinus marginatus; assembly: GCA_028565995.1. Classification (NCBI taxonomy): domain Eukaryota; kingdom Metazoa; phylum Arthropoda; class Insecta; order Psocodea; family Ricinidae; genus Ricinus; species Ricinus marginatus. Next base: position 3,102,278 of record JAOWBB010000011.1, on the reverse strand, counting down.
TAAGATGGAAGTTCGCTCCGTTTGCCAGCTTTACGTGCTCCTTCTTGAAGAATGCCAAGCACGCAGGACAATATTATTCTTCCTTGTACAACGCGATTATTTCCTTGCCCGTTCTGCTTCGTTCAAACGAAATCGTAATCATTATAGGATGTCCACAATAATGCCCCAGTGAAATCGATAAAATCACTTTATTCATGTCTAACGTTAAAACGAATTCCTACGGAAATTTAGTTTGAAAGGAAATCGGAAAAATAAGAAATTAGAAATTCATTATGTACATCTGACTAGATATTACTCATCATTACATTAATATTTTTATTTGTGCAAGAAATATATTTTATATTTTGAAAAATAATCTTAAATGAAACAGCAGACCAGTCTAACCCTTAAAAAGCCTACATACATATCGAGCATTACTACATGCATAGAAGTGTGAAGTATGTCTGTGTATATATACACACATATCTTAATTGACAGTACATACATATAAAAAAATATAACATTAGGAGAAATACAAAACTTGCTCCTCTTTTATTGTGAATATTATATTTTAAAATAAAATAAAGTAAACCGATATGCTGTGAAGTGGAAAACGCAAAATTTCGCAACGTGAACACATCGTTTGCACACCAGCAAAAGTGCTAAAATGAACTTTTTATCATAGGTACATCTAAGCAACCGGAATAACCTGAAGCGATAACTCTCAGACGGTGGTTCATTTAGTTTTCCGGCATGACCGCGAGACACTGTGGCCGAGCTGTAAATTCAAAAGACCTGGAAAGGAGGCCACTGCAGGGATTTGGGATCCGTAATGCAGGAAACAATGAATTCAATCAGTAGCCCGTGAAAGTACCATTTTAGACGAAGGTTTAACAGACTCCTACCGTGTGACTTAAAGATCGCTATTTGGTAGGCCGACATCAGCATTGGATTGTTTTCGAATTCCGAATAAGAAATTACGCGGGGACACTAAAATACGAAAAGGATATTTTTTTTTTTTTTTTTTTTTTTAAAAAAAGGTTAGTCAAGAATTGTCTTTGAGCGTTAGTGCCGTGAGGTTTTGTTAATGATAAGGCAATTAACCTGAATGAAGAATGCACAGCAAAGTAAAGTGGTATCTTCAGAAGCCACAAAAGCCCTGTCAGCAGCCGGGGGGAGGTTTCAGTCTCGATGCTTTTAAGATTCTAATCAAATTTCGAAAGAATTCAATGATTTGATGCTTTAATTGTGAATTTTACTCGAGATGGAATATCGATTGACCGAAAAAATCTACTCTAACTCGTGCACAATAAATATCAATCAATATTTAACGGATTAAATAAAATTAAAATATATATATTTACATTAATATATAATTGAAGTAAAGGTGAAGTTCATTTGGGAAATTAACGGTGGAATGGAAGCACAGAATGACGTAAAGGGCCCTGGGGGTAGTGCCACGGAGAAAAATGAGAGTCCGAGGGTGCCTTCGGGCAAGCAAAGAACGAAAAAAATGCCAACGAGAAAGGGGTTTTGTCGGCATTGTGCGGTGTCCGTGCTCTCTTCACCTTCAGCAGCGCTTGACGGCGTCGGTCTGCCTCTGCCGTCGAAGGCACCCCGGCACTAAAGCTACAAAGCATTTTTTTTTTTTTTGAAAAGCGAAAAATTCAGAATTTTCACTGTGATCTGAGCATTCTGCAAATAACGACGGGCGTGAGCAGGGGCGGTGGAGAAGCTGCGGGGCCAAGGCATCCGATTATTAGTATTCGGATTCTCCCATAACCATGTTCATCAATCGCTTGAAACTTCCGCTTTGTGCGATTTGACTCTCGGAGTGACCCATCGAATTTACGTACGGCAGGTGATGCTGCAGGCTGGAAGACGCCGTGGATCTCGTCTGTAACGAGAAGCAGCCGTCTTTAAGGGCGAGCCCTTTTCCCGAGGGATGTTTTCCTGCCCTAACGGAAACAAGGGAAGGAAACCGTTTTTCAGCAGGTTCCGGTCCTGCTTTGAGAACCGGCAGGAGACTCTGGTTTTGCTGCCGACGGTGTTTCACCCCTGCGTTCGCATTATCTTGCTAGGATAATAAGTGGATTTCATCGAAACACTGGAAGTGAATGCATTAGAATTAAAGCACTTACCAAAGGATCGTAGGTGTGAATTTGCGGGGCTTGATGTTGAGTTTTCTGAAAAGGAAAATACCGATCAATAAATAACCTTTCCAACATCGCATCTCGATCAGTAAGCGGCGAAGGTTCCCGGAACGTAAAATTTTAAAGTTTTTCCGTGAGCAGGTACGAAACCATCGGCAAATTTAAAGCTCGTTGCTCTGTTTTGCGGCTTGGGGGTGCGGCAAAGTGCGGAATCCTTCTCCCGACGCGATTTTGCCAGTCGGCGAAAATATCCCGCAAACGTATTGATACTTTGGGATAAAGTGATGCAAGCAAAACCTATTGCCGTTCAAACGTACTTTTCCGTGGATATTAGGTGCGAAAACTCTCGGTTGGGCAGGTACCGTCACCTCCTGAATCTTTTGATCGCCGAATTGTTCCTCCTGCAGCGCCTTGAACGTTTCCGACTTGGCCGGATCATAAACGACGGTTTTCCTGGGAGCTGGACTGCAAAAATTGAAAGCGGAGTTAACTCGTTGAAGCATCGGCAGAAAAATATAAAGCGAAATGCCGGTACTGAGAAGCTGATCGTGCCAAGCGCTTACCGCTGCTTCGGACACTACGGTTACGTTAAAAAAATCCAAACGATCCCAGTTCCTCCCGATGAAAGGAGGAAGTGGCGGAATGTTAATTGAGGTGATGCAGTGGTGACGTGAAGAAGCGGACACTTCCGACTCAGACTTACCTCCTAACAGCCGAAGAACTTCCGCGGACACCACTTCTGAAATAGCAAAAAGACAGAACGAAAAGTCCAGCGAGACAGAACAGGTTTTTCCGCGATGTTTCCGTGCTGCCCCGCTCGAAAAAAGGTTCGATTATTTCCCTTTCGCGAAATTTTCCTTTCTAGGCACAGACGCACACCGTGGAAAACGGAAATTGCAATAAATGAATTTAATTTTCGAACACGCAACAGAAATTTTGCTTATTGGTTCCTATCCGTTCGCTGGACTCATATCCGTTCGCAGAGAGTGAAAATTCACCGAACACCGGCAGAAGAGGAAAATCCGGGGAAAAAAGTTCTTGTACTTACAATGAAAGCCCGGTTTGGTGATGAATCGTGTCTACTATGTTCTGATCGGAATACAGGCCGATGGGCGAGTTGAACTGCTTGTGGACAACCTGAAAGAAGGTTTCACCGGTGAATCTGTTGCCGATCCATGGTTCGAGCTCATAAGAAAAGCTGCCTTTCGGGTTCGTTTCAAATACAAAAAGGATCTATACCTGTTTGCCGGCAAAAGCTTCGTCGCCGATCACCTTCTGAAGAACGGAGTCGGCAACCTGTAATGATTTCAAGTACAGTGAATGCATATCAACTCGGGATTTGTCGGAGTTGCCAAAAAACACTTTTTGCAAAGAAATTTTCTCATTTTATTTTTATAAAAACATTATTAATAAATCGTCGTCGTTGAGATTATTCCGAAAATTTCGCGAATTCAAAATGTCATTTCGATCCTGCCTTCGCTAACTTTTCAACCCTGGATTTATTCTATAAATATATTCAAGCAAGAAATATATTCCATCGTTATGCGCATCTATGAAATTTTGATAGCTGAAGTTAATTAAACTATATTTATTCTGCATCTGAAAAAAAAATTTAATTAAATGGATGACGGAAGAGCCAAAATTCGGCTTTTGGCTGCCAACTTGGATGGTGTTTCACTCGCAGCACATAAAGGTTTACTCGATCCCTAAGGAATTTGGGAAGACAAGGATCCCACCATTTTTTAAGGTCTCCCTAAGGAGCCACAGACAAATGGAACGAACTCGCGAAGCTTTACCGATGTTAGAAGAATTTTTCATACCTTCTGCTTCATCAGAACTTCATGAGGGAGAATTTCGTGTTGCGACGACGAAGTTCTCATGGTGGGATTTGGATGGTGCCTCAGGTAGCTTTCCGTGGGTGCGATTTCCTTTTCGTGCTTTGTCTTGGCTCCCGGTAAAACCAAAGGCGTCGTCCTGTACGGCTGAAAAGCAAGGTTCACGTCAGAAAGTTTCCGGATCTGAACTTCGCGCTGCTGTGATCGACGATTGCGGACGATCGAATCCGCCTCGTTTCGACTGTCGATGCAGAGCATGAAAGATGCAATAGCTTTTTAAGAGCGACCGCAGGTCGGTAATTATGGAAGTTTCGATGCCCCCATTGTCAACTCCGCCATTAAAACGAGGAAATTGGCACTTCGTGAAAAGCGGAAACTTTTGCAGCCTCTGCAAAAACACGATTCGCTCCGAGAGATGCGTCGGACCGAGAATTTCGTCATCCGCGACGCGACGGGTAGGAAGGACCGGAAGGGAAAACGCCATCCGGGTTCGAGGATCGATTCTCGACTTTGGAAGAAGTTCCTTTTCCGGCCGGACGTGGAAAACCGGAAAACCTCATTCGGGCGTCGGGCTGCGCACGGATTCCGATGTTTAGCCGGCATTCGCGGGACGGAGCTTTCCGAGATTCCTCCTTGATCGGAGTGGTTCGGCCGCCTGTCAGCGCGTCTGCCGCGAAAGCAGCCTGATCCCGAAATTCCTGATCTCATCTTCGTCGCCGCAGAGAGTCGAACTGACGGAAAATATTAATAATCGCGTGCTGTTGGAGCGATATTCGATCTGTGTTGCAAGACCAGTTTTTAAAAATAGACGCAACATGACGCAACGTTAACCATTTCATGGTAAGCGAAATTTACTTCTGAATCTAAATTTAGGACGAGAAACCATTCGGACAGGATGAAGAGGCCCCTTCACGGAACGATTTTCCTTTGCGCGATTTATGCCTGAGCGATTGGGCACCCTGGAAGCGGAAATGGGGCAGGTAGAGGTTCCGGTTGGAGGGCGGGTTCCTTACCCAAGCTTCCGCCGATTCTTCCTCCGCGTATTTTCTGCATCCGATTTGCATTGCGCTTGGTGTCGGTTTTTTTATTTTTCTCCTTTTCTTTCGTTTTATCCTAAATTTGAGAAAGCCGAGTCATAAAATGCTTTCGGATATGATTTAAGAGCGTTGCCCCAGGTGTCGCGGCCCCGGCACATTACCGGGACATTAAAGCTTGACCGCGAATCAGGGAAGTGAATTTGGAACCGGAAGGAAGTCTGAAAAAGGTAAATGGCGTCTGCTTCCAATTCTCCCTCTTCGGGTTGGGGGATTGGAACAGAAATAAAAGCAGTTTCGGGCATTGATGGCTGCAGTTTTAAAATTGCTTGATGCATCTCTCTATCCAACGAACGTCGAAAAGCGATAAATAAGATCAGGAGATTGCCCCGGCCGCGGTGCACGTCGGAGAACAATACCGTCGGCATTTTAATGCGAATTGAGTCTCTGCAGTAATATGTGGTAAAAGATGGTCACTGATCAAGAAAAGCGGCACGGAAAACCAAAAACGAAGGTAGTCGAAAGCTTCCAAGAAGCTTTTGTCAAAGGAAAGGTTTCAGTGGAAAACGGGGCTTCGCTTGACGAGAGCTAAAACAATGGTTTTGACGAGACGCGAAATCAAATTCTGTCTTTTTTTCACCGTCATGCAAAATAGTTGGACAAACCGGCCTGCGGGCAACAAATAGCCACGGAAATAACAGCATCAAAAGCGAACAAATTAATATTTTCGCATCGCGCGAACGCGAAAAATCTCGCCCTCGTGGATGAGGTACGATCTCAGGTTCGTGAGAAAAATCAAGTGACAGAGGCGTGAAACGGAGGAAATCGGACAAGAAAATACTGCAGAAATTGCCGTCCGACCGCTGTCGGCAATGCCTGCAATTTTTGCTCCGAAGACTAACAAAAAGCACCTAAATCACTGCGAACGAAGACGATTCGAACGGCTTGAAAGCTCCGAGGTCCCAGAACGCGCGGCGATGCCTCTTCCGGACCAACTGACGCGATTCGCGGACTCGCGACCGAGTGAGGCCCTGACCCGCCATCCCGCCGCTTTGGGCTTTCCTCTGCGTTGCCTTCCATCCGAATTTTGCTGATGGACAGCGAAGTGCCGCCGTTTCCGGGGCCCTCTGCGGTCAGCCGACCGAGAAGCGAATAATTCCGGCAGTCGAAGAGCCCCGCCCCCCCCCCCCCCGATCGGGCACTCGGCAGGTTTGCGTCTCGGCTGCAAACGTCGCTTCGTTGTCGGAACTTCCGGAAATAATCCCGGACGGAAGAGAAATGCTCTCCGAACGTTTTCCGTGTCGCTTTCAACTCCGCGGAACGGAAAACGGTCTCGGGAGACGGGGTCCGCGACGGGGGACGAGGAAAATCTTATTCCGCTTACGCGGTGCGATTTTCTCCGTCCAGAGCACGCTCCTAGACCGGAAGGGAACGGAGCGAAGCACTTTCCGAAGTGCTTGCGAAGCGACCGGCGCTGGTTTTCGGTCGAAGTGTTGCAGAATGGATTCTGCCAGGAAATGTCTCCTTGTAAGTTTTGCGTCAAAAAATATGACAGACCACTTCGAACAAGTGGCGACACTTGGAGCTTGATTATTTAACCTTCCCGAGGAAGTGTCGCACGGTAAATTTTGAAAATGTCAAAGAAGGAAAAACTCTCAGCGCTTAAGGCTCGAATGGAACGCCGCCGCGGTGCGACTCTGGCGACGCGAAAGCGTCTTCTGTCATTTTACTATTAAAAACGGCTTCGACATACCTTCAGTGTGCCAGCGGTTTTTCCGCATGTCATTTCCGTTCGGGAGGACAGCTTACTCCACGTTCTGCGAGTTTGGAGGAACCCAGGATGGGAAAACTAAATTTCCATCGAGCCTCGCTTGCGGTTGCATGCAAAACACCCATCAACGTACCTGATTCTGAATGCTTTTCAAGCCGGTATTTCCGTCGAAGACGCTCTGTCCCTCGAAGCCGATGCCGGATTTTAACAGTATGGGATTCGGAGGCGGAAACACGACCTTTCTCTGATCGCCCACATTTTGGGAAGGGATCATTCCGTACGACTGAAATGAGTGAATAATTTCAGGGCCGGATAGCTGACTCGAAGGGGCACGGACGACAGCGAAGCGCGGTCACTTGTTCAAGCGCATAAAAATCGGAGCGCAGGGATGCATCGTCCTGTCGCCGACAGTGCAAAGCCCCTCGACGCGACCTTTTACCTCCTTCTTACCTGTGGAAGGTTCCCCTGCTGCTTAGTTTTGTGCACTGAAGGATCTCTGTAAGTCAACGAAAATGTTACCAACTCCTGAGGTTGCCACCTCTAAAAAAACTTGGTCCATTGACGGAAAATCACAAAATAAAGAGATTTGCTTAATCATGTACCTCTTAATATCTAGTTTGATGAAGTTTTCGGCCTTTGTGAAAAGACTCATGGCATCTTGATGGCTTATGTCCCTGGCGTCGTAGTCGTCAATTTTCTTTATGATGTCTCCACTCATGAGGCACTTTTCGCTTGGCGACCCGGCCTGTACCTAGAATAACGTCATTCCGGTGAAACATTAATCAATACAGTTTCAATTTGATTATGGATGTCAGACGGCATCACATTTTTTTAGCCTTTATGTAATTTTTCGTCATATTTTTCTCGCATTCCATTTCGTTTTAATCACAGCGTAAATTACATTCGGTTTGGGTCAGTGAATGTGGAAGTCGTGATTTAAGATGTTCAGGAATCGAAAATGAACTCCTAAGAGCAATAAATTAAGAACGATTTACGCAATTTTAGAGAACTTATGGTAAAAGGTTAAATTATTTTCCATGAAGATGGTCTGTGAAGCATTATTACTCAATGGTCTGAAATATTTTTATTTTATACTAAAACATTCTAAGAATTAGGAAATACATTGTTAAGTCGTAAAATTTATTATCGATTATAATACTTGTACATTTACGTAACGTTATATCAAAATATTTTCTAAAATACACTTAATAACATCGCGCTAAATGCATCAACAATAAGAAAAACCCGAAGAACCCCCGTGTTCCGAAATCTCGCCTTGGCACTCTGGACAAAAACCGTAGCTTTTAGCTTTTAAATTTGCAGATAATGTCTATCTTAATTGTTACTTATAAATTTGCAATTAATCACCCGTTCGACAGCCGCGGTACATTCATGTGCATCGCCAATCGCACTTTAAATTTCCCTTGCTTCCTCTCCGTTCGATGAAGTTCAGAATTACCGTCTGACATTCGCCAGAAAATGCTGGCGCCATTTCCAAATAAATAAAAATATATTCAGTTCTGAATGTTGGACTTACCCTCGTGACCAAGATGGGCGTACCAAGATCGGCACCTCCGACGATGCGCACACCCCAGGGCACATTTCGATCTCGACGCTGAAGCGTCACACCGAAGACATGCTCCTTTGGACGACTCATGAGTGCCGCAGGGTATTTTCTAAGGCATCCTGCAGCAAAAGAACATTTACAGGGTTCCGAAAGTTTCGCCTCACAAACCATCTCGCCTGACATTTTTAAAGGAGGAAATTTAAAAGGCGAAATCTGAAGTCGCGCTGTCGTTCACAATTTGCGACGCTCCGATCTCGTCATTTTGTCGACACTCTCGCGGAGCTGAAGCGAGTTGCTTGACCAGCATAAAACTTTTGCCCAAAAAATATTCTTCCCCGTCCCTGAATTTTCCGCTCTGTACGAGAATTTGCCTTTGGCTGCATGTGAAAAACCTTCGCGGTTTTCCCGGGAACGAACTATTCAGCAATTATCAACGATCTCCGCGCAAAAATTGACATTTTCTGCAGTTAATCTTTTTGCGTACGTCCCAAAGTTCGGCGCAGGCAAAATAAATCGGAGCTCCTTGATCGTTTCCCTGCAGGTACCCGGGTAGGGGGGGGGCTCAGCACCGGGTTGAACGTGCAACAGACGCTTCGTGGGAATTCGCACTGCAGGTGAATAAATTAAACATTATGCGCTGAAAGTGACCGGGACTGCGACATTCCCAGCAAATTGGGGCACATTCCTGCAGAAAGAGAACGGAAAGAAACGCAGGATCGAAAAATCTGGCACACCGTGGATGGGAGGCCATAATTCACCGCCCATCTCGGGATGGTCAAAAAGTTCGGCCGACGCTCTCTGACGCGGGCCTCACCATTTTGTACAAGCTCTGCACCGACAACACTGAATCTTTTCACCCGGGGAGCCTTCAGAAAATCAAACTCTCGACGAGCAACGCGGAAAGACGCATTTCAGACGATTTTCTTTTTTCACACGAGAGTTATTAATGCGAAACCAATAACAATCCTCATGTTTTTCCTGCCGTCCACCAACATACGGTAATAAATCTTCATTCGTAAAGTATATCTGATGCAGCAGCATTTATAAATGACCACTGCATGCTTTTTGTAAAATGAACGCTGCGGCACTGTCGTTTTTACGAAGCTGTTGTGCTTCCATCGTTTTACCGTTGCAATTATTAAACGTTTAAGGATGGCTCACGACCTCACCCAGTTGTCCCAACCTCCAAATAAAGATCTCAAAATCAAATTTTATCACAATGTTCCGGTTTCGAACGGAGCAACGTAATTTTGGAAAAAGTCTTTTGATATCTCCGCGGTTTCGGAACGTCAGAAATATCCAAAAAGGCCCCGAGACTTCGGGGGCAGTTGCCTGACACAACCCTCAGCCACGGGCGCTTTCCCGGCTTCGCAAGCGGCAGATCCGCTGCTGACTCGTGACGACGTCCAGTAACGAATAAGAGGTGACGGCGACGCATAACCGGTGATCCCCGGTGCCGGACACGTTTTAATTAAAATAAATGCAAAACTTCGTAAGATGCGCATCTTTATGAGATGTTAAAGCCCTCGATCGACTGAAGTGCACTTTTCTCCATTCCTTTCTTCAAAAAAATGTCATTTTCCCAAGATCCGAAACCGCTTTTTTCCCTCTTCGGCGTTGCCCGAACCGAGCCCCGGAGAAGCAGAAAGAAGGGAGCCACAGCCTTCCAGAAGAGATCAAATAAGGAGGAGGCGCAAGTGTAAGCTGAGGACCCAACAGCTTTTAACTTTTACAAACCGAAAATGAAGTTTGGCAGAGAAAATGTTTTTGTCTTTCGGCGAAAGATAAATCAAATTTCTTTTGATTTCGTCCTTTCGGACCTGCTCATTGATTCATAAGTCATTGTAGAATGTTTGGCGAAATGAGTGTCTCGGTTAAGCAGGCAACGATTGTGACACGTTGAAAGTTGCCAAAATTTCTTAATAATCGAATATCTTTTATTTGGATAAAGTGAATGGTTTTTATCCAAAGAGTTCTTTTGCTTGATTTTACTGTTCCCCGCAGCGGTCGGCAACCTTTTCTGAACTGGAGATAAATTAAAAAATAAAATTTTCAAGGGGGCCGCACACCTCTGTTACAGCTCCAAAATGTAATAGCTTTAATAAACTTTTATTCGGGACTAAAGACGACAATGCCCGACGTTAAAAAGTGACTACAAATCAAGTTTCATTTTCTGAGAGTATTTCCACAAGTTTTAGCTTTAAAATATAGTTAGACAATTAATGTATTCGGTAATTAAAAATCAAATTTCCAAAAAGATAAATGAACTATGTACATTTTATGTACCGTTAAACATAAATTTAGATTCACAAAAGTTATAATGAAATAAATTCGAATATTCCAGACTTTTCTGGAATATAGAATTGAACAGTAGGGACTCTTCATTTCTGTACGATCCATCCACAAATTTCATCAAGTCCTAAAGGAGAATTGGGGACCGGTCCTTATCCGTCCATTAACTCCGGATCGTATCAAATTATTCAAATTTTGATATTATCAAAATTGTGGAACCTGAAGCACTTCAGAAAACTGCACATCGTCGAGCATTGATTCAGACAAACAGAGAGAGCCTGGACAAATAGTGCTAACTAAACAAGTCTAAACAAACTGTAATCTATCGTCTGTCCGTACACGAAATACTTTCGAGATATTCATTGTACAAGATTAAAAACCGAGGGCAATGTCTCATCTCCTGAGTTGTATTTCCTGGTTAAATTTCTTCTCGTGGTCACCCCAGATGCTCTCTCTGTCCCTGTCGCTCACCTCTTTTATTTTGCATATGTATATATTTTTATTGTCGATGATGGCACGTTACTGAAATGATCGACAACGTACATCAAAGAAAATATTTGTGAAAATTCATGCAAAACATATATTTGCAGCGGCACTCGGAGAGCAAGGAGCCAACCCGGACTGTGATCGTAATATATTTAAAATGCAAAGTGATCCCGCTTAACGTCCAAACAAAATCATAAGACTTAAAAATAAAAATCTGGCTCAAGATGCAGCAACAACCCGGTAGATAGACTTAAACCTTTCAACACTTTATTTACAAGGGACAACAGCGGTGAGGGTCAGGATGGGAAACTTGCAAATGTAATCAATACATTTCGCCGGGTTAAAGACATTCAAAACCTTCGTTTAATACGGTAAAATGCAGTTAGTCTGAATGGGGAAATCACTGGTAAATTGATGTAATACAAGAAGGGTTAGGACATATATTGAAAATAGATTGCAATACACAACATTAAGTGAACGGGTTTTCATTCGATCTTTTCAGCAGATGCGAAAATGAAAATTTTTACAATTGTTATTATTTATTATTACCTTATATTAAAAACAGTGTGCTTTCATAGGAATATAATAAAGAATAATTTCAACATGTGATAGAAAATAAAAAAAAAAATTCACCTCAATCCTCGTCCACGTCGTTGTAAATCGTCCGATTCTGTTTAACTTTCTGCTTAATGACGGCTCATCTCGGCAAAAAAAACGGGGAAATGGCCGCTGAAAGCTTCAGCAATTCCCTAGCAAAAGTTGCAATTTAAGTTTCGTAATATTCTGTTGGCAACGGCAGCGGCCCAGCAAATGCTTGTCACCCTGCCAACATCACCGCTCCTCTTACGAACTTTGCTTCTCTGTGCCGGCTCCAGTTTCGCAAATTTTTTTTCTTTCCTCACTTTTGCTGTCGTCCCAGGCGTGCGAGTTCGCGGCTTGCGCCCGCAGGAGCACCGCCGACCGCTCCGTCACCGGACAATCGAAATTTGCCCGGGAATCGCCGGCGAAGTGGGCGAAGCCAAGAGGCGTCCTCCCTCAAAAAATCAGCTTCCTTGCTGTACGTCGCGGAACAATATAAGTTAAGCGAATAAATTAATGTGACAATGCCAGGGCGATCCATTAATTTCTCGCGGTTTTTACTTTGTGCCAGATCCTTGTCAATGCTTTGCCATCCTTTTCACGTTTCGCGTCTTCCCAATCGGAAGTTTCCAAATCGCGATCGCACTCGAAGGTAAAATATTGACAGCCGGCAGAAGCACTTTCAGCGGTCGCATTAAGGACAATTATTAAAAACGTACCGTCAGCGAAGGCAAAATTGCAGCTTGAGAAGTGAGAAACAAGATGCCGTGGGATACTTCCCGAAATTTAAGATTCGATCCGGAAATCATCTCTTTGTTGCCTTTTAATGGATTCTGTTTTAAAATATTTACTCAGTTGTTTCGTGTTGAAAATTTATATATATATATATATATAAACGTATCTTAAAGGTACAAAAACATTTTCATTTCTTATTCAAACAGTTAAGTTGTGATATTTAAGCGTTGCAGAGCTCTCGTTTTGCCTTTCGGACAGTTTTCTTACTTGGATGAAAACCGTCCGTAAAACTCTTGACGTAAAACACAGATCAGAAAACTTCTTGGACTAGTTATATAAAGATCTACGAGTGAACAAGAGCTTCGATTGACGCGGTTGGTGCTTGCGCATAGCAGGGACGGCGCACGACGGAAAAAAGAACGAAGTTAGGCTACGCGGCAACTGTCCTGACTGTACTCATTGTATGGGAAAATGAAAATTCTCGCACCGCAGGCATCTTTTATTCGGGCAACTTGCACCAAATGCTCGAGAAACGCGTCGGAACCTCGAAGTATTCTCAGTTTCCCAGGTATCTGCCGGAGTTGATGGCCTCCAGTTCCTGCGGAGAGAGATGGGCTTCTTCGGCGGCGTTTTTCACCAGCGCTTCTTGGATTTCTGGCGGGATTGGCGGGGCTTGGGGCAAGTGGGATCCGTCGGCTCTGAAACCGTTTTCTGAAAATTGCGGAGATGTTAGTTGCCACCCCTGGTTCCCGTTTCCGAAAGCGCTCGGAAAGCTCTGCCTACCGTCGGCAATGTAATTCACGGTTATGTGGTTTCCGTCCAGATCGACGTAAGAGTAAGAGCCCTGAACGGCCAAGGCTTCGGCGTCGGTTCCTACATTTTTGATGGCCCCCTGTTCGTTTGCCGATATCTGGTTTGCAGTTTCGTACCTGAAACCGAGAAAACCGTTACTTTTCAGTTCGGACGTCGTGATTCCCGTCCACCGGTACTTACACGAAATTGTAACTTCCGTCCAGATTGTGGCTGGCCTCTGCCCGGACGATGGGTATGGGCGTCGTGTTCGGCTGCGGAAGCTGAGGAGCGGATACTGCCAGGGCGACCACGCCGAGGAATACTGTCGAGATCTGTGCGGAAGAAAAAACGGAAAAGATTCAGACGGGGCTCGAGTCCGTCCCAACATCGAAATGAGCGGTTCGCGTCCGTCCGTGCCGCGAGAATTTCATCCCGGTTCGGTTGCAGTACCTGGCCACATTTTTAGGACGAAAGTGACCATAATGATGGGAAAATCGGAAAGTTTGCAAAGTGCACGCGTTCGAATAATTCCATCTCTCAAACCGCGATTGGTGAAATATTTTGCCATCAATAAAGAACCGACTTATTTCGCTTACGAAAAGATTTTTCAATGCACTGAACCGTCCACTTGAACCGCAATCGAAATCGATTCTTTCGACTCGTTTCGCGTGTTCCCCGTCACGCGACTACAGATTACTTGCGACAGACCGGGTCAGAAAGGCAAAATATCGCCCCGGAAGAGACTCCCGTGAGGATTGTCGCGGACCAAGAAATTCCTCTTCCACGATCCTCGGTTCTGATGGTACCTACCGAAATCATCTTTATGTGTTTATCCGAATAAGGATCGATTGCACCGACACCGTGAACAATAGCACTGAATGCGTTGTTACAGCGGTGGATATTTATATGTGATCCCCCTTCGTGCGATGGCCTGGGACCAAGAGTAGGGAGACCCGAAACAATTCGCCTCATCTCGTACTCCCTCTCCGCATAACTTACCTGTTTCATTATTTTGGAATTTTCCCTCTGGAACTGCGTTGCAGACCGATTGTAGCAGCAGTGGGAGTCCGTTTCTCTGGGAGGGTTCGCGGGCACCCATCGATCCCATCACGGCAAGAGCTGTGAGTGACGGACTTACATTGCCCGGTCCGCGGGCAGGGAAGCATCGCCGACGAACTTGACTCCCTTTTCATTTTGAGCAACTTATGCCGCAGCCAAGTGCATTGCGCTCGAGAGACTTTTCCAAATGACGTTTTACCGCAAAAAAGCAATCTTAAGTCCATTAATTCTTGAAGTCGGCTTGTCCGGGCTGCTTACTTGTCCGACAAAAATTTTTCCATCCGTGCGCAGCAAGGCTTCTTTTCCTTGCTCGAAAACCGTTGGAAAACATAACAAATTTATCGTTCCGCCTTAGAAACTGCTCTGATTCCGGTGAAAAGTCCCGCCGGTTTAAAAAAAAAAACACAATTACGATAATATTACTGGTAATTACACTACTACCATATAATGTTGAAGCAATTAAAGGAGCAGCAGCGTTCTCATTGAATGGATTTAATATCCAAACACATATTATTAAGTAAGATATTGTATGAATGGGGAAGAGAAAGTTTCGCTTGAGGGTCTCAAATCTATTCCGCAAAAGGCAGAAACCTTTTTTTCTATTCATCCAGAAATAGTTTAAGCAGGGAAAGGTTTGCGAAAGAGAACACTTAAAGAAAATTTTTGATGGTTACGAAATTGATATGTTAGGGGATAAGTTTCAAATGGGAGGGGCCCAAAGAAAGATAATGGGCCCTTATAGCGATGTAATGTTCGTTAATACAGGTCCTAACCTTTAGCAAGACCTTGGGCTTTTGGATGAATCAATTTGTATTTCATTTTTGATATTTTAAATGTTTTGAAATATGCCAGGAATTTCATCCCTTTGGTAACAATTTTAAATAGTTTCGCAGAGTCCGCGAGACAATCCGAGGGAGTTTTTCTCGTTTTCTCCTGGAAACGAATGAGATTGACAACTAAATCTCTGTTCTTTAGCACACTCGAAAGCTGCGCTTGATACCGGTTGTCCTTTACTGCCTTGACTTACTGATGAGTTAATGGCAAACAGTTCCATACGCAGTCGTTCATTCACATGCAGGTCAGTGTATCACATAACTAGTTATGATTCCCGGGTTAAAACTGCAATTTTCTTTTTGGATTTAAGGCAAACCGTTCAACATACTCAAAGACGTATTTATTTATTTTAATTCTTTTTCAAAATTTTATTCTTAAAACAATTTATTTTTAAACTTTTCTACGTTGTGGCTCGGATTTAGGTTTACATGCCTCCGGTATAATTTAGATTATGTTGTCTTGGGTCATATTACAAAGAAGATTATCGATGATTTCGTTTACGGTAAAAAGGCGAATAGTCAAAATTTTCCGAAGTCATTTTCTACATATGGGCGTATGTAGGAAATAATTTGCTCGTAAAGAGAGAAGAAAGTCGGCGGGTTATCCACTGATAATTTTCTGAGCTGATTTCATTCCAAAAGCATGCTCTTCTGGTGCCGCGACGTCCATCAGCTTCATTTATCCCTGTTGTTTTCAAATTTACCTCACCATCGGCAGAGGCAACGAGAACGTGGATGGTTGCCGCCTTCGAAAAATATCCCCTTCCAGTCTCAAATTAGTACCATCGTCAACAGGGCCACGAAAAGTTGTCCAAGAGGCTATTTCGAACGAAAAAGATGGAAAATAAAAATTTTTCCGGCATCTGAAATCGAAAAATTCGGTAAATAACTTCGGCATCCGTGAAAGAAGTAAATTCAGCATCATCCTGAGATACCTCCGATGGCCGAAACGGCTCGTTAACCAAGAACGGATTTCCTACCCTTAGCCACGGCTGGAGTTGGCTGATAATCTTCGGACAATGTAAAATGCAAATGTCGCAGGGTGCATCGGCAAGCAAGCTCGCTGTCGAAGTTCGCAAGAAAACAGAACGGCCCCAGCACAAGAAGCTCCGAAATCAGTTCGATGGCCAAAAAAAAAAAAAAAAAAAAATGCTAATTTTGACTGCTTCTTGAATTGTGGTCCATTGAAACAGCGTCTTGCTAACTAAGGGCGAAAATTATTTTTGTACCAAGAGGAGACCAGAAAAATTCGAAAGTGACCAACCACGTCCCCGGTCAGGAATCGAAGCCTTAGACGTGGCTTACGTGAAGAACCTGAAGAGAGCTGAAAAAACTTTATTGCACCTGAATTTCCTCCAACTTTCTGCAGGGATACCGAAAGACAGCACGGTCGAGTCGATTGCTCTGCACTCATCGAGAATTTTTTGAGGGGAAATTTCGATGGAAACGGCAAAGATTAGTTTTGTAATCCTGAGCAAAGCGGCAAACGTAAAACAATTCGATTCTGAACGATAATGCAATTGTTCTCATATTCGTAGCAGTTCCACACTTTACAACAATAACCGACTGAGTGAAAGGGATGACATATGGTAAATTATTTAAATGAGACAGGAAATCAACATATAACGAGATGTAAACGTCCATTATGAAGGTAGATTGGGTAATTTTAAATCCGAATATAACTTGTCTGTTTTGGACGTAAAGCGACATTTACACATTCTTTCGAGTATTGGAATAGATTCTATCTGTGATTTCCAACCATCGAAAATGGTTAGTGATCGGCTCAAGCACCAACTTTTCTTAAAAGGAGTCTCGCAAGCCGAATTTTTTCGTTGCTGCTCTTTCAACTTCAAAACGCATCTAAAATGAACCGATTAATTTTCATTATTTTTATTCAAATTTCATGCATGCAGGCAACATGCACTCGGACCGGCTGCTAAACATTCAAAGCGTCAGCCGGAAACAAAGTTTTTGTGCTTTCCGGTGGCGGAGGAAAGCGCACCCCGTGCCAGGACCGAAGGCAACCGCGGCAAAGGAAACCAAAATTTAGAGGCCACGGTCGACACTTTACTTCTTGATTAATGTCAGAACTTAATGGATAATTGATCTCTGGCAATAGATTAAGGAACATGGTCGTGGAACCAGATGACCCTTTCAATTGAGGAACTTTTTTCCATTCTTATCCGGTTAATTATTTTCGGATTTTGGGTTGTAGGCCTGACCTTTGCGGCACTCCCAGAAAGCGTTCAATAAAACATGGTTAATTTATTTAAGAACTTTTTCAAGGACCTCGAAATACCTAAATATAACCATAAGAAGACAACATACATCACCGAAGAAGAGTCCTAACCTCGAGATGCTCCGAACTCTGGCATCCGCTTTCAGCCTCCATCCAAAGGGCCAAAACTGTGCTAAGGCGATCGAGATATCCCAGCGAGATCGGAAGCAAGAGCTCTCTTCCGAGATCTGCGGAGTGGGTGAGACAGCGAATGGCAAAGCTCGACGGCAGAGGCGTGCTGCAGAAACGAGGGGGCCCCAGCAGGTCGCGACCGACCTCGGATCCTCACCGAGACTGCGCCTTGGAAGAAAAGCCCTCCCGAAGAACGTCCGAATGCAACCGTGCCGAATCCGCAAACCAATTATGCAGATATTGGGATACCTGTAAGCTGACAATAAAAAAATTTCGAAAATTTATTCGCCGGTTATACTTGTTGGTGACATAACTGGGAAACAGGTTCTGGCGGTGCCTTAAACCAGAGATGGCATTCCTCGTCGACCTTGGTCACTCGAAGAATAGGTTAGCGGAGAAAAATGTTCCTCTGACGTCGGCGAAGGAATTCGGTGGCAGCACCGACGACCTGAACTGACGTGGCGGGAGGTTCGGGGAGATTATTTGCCCGATTTGAAAAAAGGGCAGGTTCCGGATTTTGTCGTCGGCCGGTCGGGTCGCGCTCCGAACGAGTCTGCCGCCACGAATTCCAGCATCCGCTCGAAACCGGAGCCGCATTCGCAGCGTCACCGGAGGCAGTTTCGGAGATTCTGATCGGCGTCGGATGCGATGCTGCATCGGCCGGCGATGAACGTTCGATCCCCGGCAGATTTCGACTTGTTGCCGAGGACGTGCGTTTTCGGACGGGAGCGGCTTTCGTTGCTTACACGGGATTGCTGCAAGAGCTGTCCACCCGGACAAGGCCGCTGCATAATAAGATCCGAAGTCGAATGACTGTGCAACGATGTAGTAACAGAATTGTTTGACTTAAGCCGGGTCGTGTGATTATTTTTCGCTCCGCGAAGTTTTCCCACGATTTTGCCGCAAAAAACTCCCAAAGCGGATTTTCCTCTTATTCGATCCCGCGTAATCGAATGCAGTTAAGTGGTTACAGCGCCTGAAAATCCCAATTTCCGGAAATTAAGCTGGGAAAAAGTAGGTGCCAAATCTTCCTGCAACTGCGACTCCGTGCAATTACAGTTCTGTCTTAAAACCGTATAATAATGTTGTGTTGCGCCTCCCGGGGTATGGTTACCGGCACTTTATGTAACGCTCTTAGATAATGTTTCCAAATTTAGTAAAACGCCCGTGCCGGCAGCTCTGGCAATGTTCTCTGCCCGATGCCGGCCGCATGGATCGCATCCATTTCGCAAGCCGTCTGGGGAATCGGCACATTACACTTGAACCTTATTTAATGGGCAGGCCGCGGGCGAACGTTTTCTCAATCTCGCTTCTCGTTCGAGATTCGAAAATCTGCGAATCGGAAGACCGAAAAAACGAAAACGATTGTGCGTGCAGCGTCAGCGGAAAAGCGCATGGTCGGAACCGGCGGACGAGCAGTTCTTCGACATAATAAATAATAAAAACGTTGTTGTGAAGTGCACGTTTAATAAATGGCGTTCTGCACCTTGAACTTTCCGGGGAGATTCTGCTTTAAATGTCACTAAATTGCGGCTCAAACGAGGATTCAGGGTCCTGCCACTTCTCGTCAAGGGCTACGGCCCGCAGGGAATCACGAACGGATTCTGTTCGCTTTGCTGCAAAAAATCATATGCTTCCAAAATGCTTTTAAATTTACAGAATCAGCTTGTCAAAATGAAATCTTCAGTCCAATTATATATATCCTCGGGTAATTTCGAGCGCACACACGCACAAACGCGCTCGCTGTAGATGCCTCCGAAGACAGCGAACCGGTTTACCTTCCAGCGGGCCCAAAGATGCGCTTTTTCCCGTTCTGAATCCCCGCACGGTACCAAAAGCAAAATTTTACGGAGCCGAAGGCATCGAACAGGTATCGAAGCTTTCGCTGCGTTTTCCGGCAGCTTCTGCGCCTCCGCTCGCGATTCTCGATCTCCTGCGGTTGTTCCTCCTGCTGCCTTAGCTCGCTTCCAAACCTAAAGCAGGATTAACGACGTATCGGGCAACGTTTCCATTCCCCCGATTTCAGGTGAGCGTTATCCCGAACCGAAGAAGCTCTCTCGGGCGGGACTTCGAAACGGGAAATTCGGGACGGAAAGGACTTTCAAGATGCAACCGAACTGCAGGTACGGAGGAATTTGGCCATTGCGTTGCTGCGCTGCGGATGCGTAACCCATTGCGTAACAGATGTAAATCCAATGGAAAGCAATTATTGAAATCCATCGCTTAATCAATGGTGGACTTCTGCATAAGTTTACAATGTTAATTTTACGTTGTGCAAACAGCGAACAATAGACATTGTGATGGCTGCAAGTGAAATGTGGCACGGAAAAAGGAAAGGTCCAGTTCTTTGGCACGAAGTTTTCAAAATGGAGAAAAAGCTACCCCCTCTGCCTAGCTTCGATCGGGATAATCAGGTACGTCCGTAACGATGATCAGTAATATTTGCATCTCGTTAACAACACCAAATATCTTCTCTCCCAAGTTAAATTTATGCAATATCATTGTCCTTTTGTTGTATAGGGCTTAGCGTGTTACGGTTGTTCGGTATTCTTTGGTGTCCCATTTTCTCAACTCCCATTTTGGCATTTCTCGACTTGTAATTTCTCGCCAAGACCGTCTTTGTTTCGATCGACGGAAAGATTAACTGGATAACCAACGGGTGAGTGGAAATCTCCGACCAAAAAGCTCTGCAGATTTCCGGAAGCAACGCTGAAAGCCAAACCCGAATCCTCCGTTAAGCACCCATCCAAGGTAAAGTGCCCCCCGCAGCGTTGCAGGTCGGAGCCCTGCATCGTACACGCAACCGAAGCTTCCGTTCCTTGAACCTTTCGTCGGATTTTCCATCCGGATTGTGCTTTGGATCCATTCTCCGAGACGAAAAATCCTCGGCAAAATACCGGGGCGGCCATTTGAATAAACCCGACGCTTCCCGGCGTATTTCGAAGTTCACGGCCCTCAACGGCAATTGTGCCGATGCTCTTCCAGATAACGTAACTGTGAGGTACCGAACCAGATTCAAACAAAAATACCTTCTTTCGTAATACTATAGAAGAAAATGAGAAATTCCTTGACTTGAGAATAATGGTTCATTATGTATGGACACCCTAAGCAGGTCGATTAGTTGGCAAAGAAAAAGTTTGTTCTCGGAGCAATAGAACAATAACAAACTCGCCGAAGTTTGATGCCGAACAATTGTATTTTCCAAAAATCAGGGGTTTCGCGTGCTTTCCGCGCAACTGCAGCACCGCCTTAGGTTAACGCAGAAGTTTTCCACTCGTCGGCCAGTTCGTCTGATTTTTATATTGTAGAATCGAAGAAATTGCATAACGCGTTACAATTTGGTTCGGACTTAATGAACCATCGCTCATCCGTCTGACGCAAGACGCGGATTTGTGAAAATCTCCAGAATTACGACCTGGAGAAGGCTTCACTTCCGGTGATGGCGCCGGCGACTTTTCACATTTGGAGGAAGCTCGGAAAACTCCGGTTCCGACATCTTACATGACGAATGATGTGCGAAATTCTCCATCTTAGGTGAGTTCCGACGCGTGCCGTGCCTCCGATGCACAATATCCACAGAGGCAAGAATGTGTTTTTACTTTTTAGACTGTCACACCGTCATTTCGTGAAAAAGCGGATACCTAATTTCGAAATTTTATGAGAAATAATGCGGTTCATCAATACGGATGTGTTCGCCCCCCTGCTGAGGGCGCTCTTCTGCTGCGCATTAATCGGACGCAAATACGGCTCTGGAATTGCTCCTTGCACAAACAGCATCTTCCGGGGAATTCTCCGATGATATTTACTTATACCGACCCGCTAACATCCATAATTTCAACCTCGCATCCGCTCCCGCGTTTCCTCCTTCAGCTCTACGCAATTTCCGATTATCAGCCGCCGTTTCACGACGACTCTCCGGTCCGGAAGGCCAGACATTTCGACCGTCCAGGCTCCGGAGCAACTTTGCACCGTCAGCAAAGAGAAGCGGAGCTTTCGTCCACCTGAAACGAGCGACGGTTCGGGCCGGCCCGGAGGAAGACCGCGGTCACATTCTGCCCGGATCGCCGCGTATTCCAAGATAGGATCGGCATTCGATTAACGCGGAGCGGGCCACACCCAGGGCAAACAATATCTTCTCTTGAAGATTTCCTTGAGATCCTAATCCGGAGCGAGTTTTCATTATATAATCCCGCACTTCAGGTCCCTTCGACCCCACACTTGAGGGAGCTTTTACATAACAGAAACCTTTTCTTGACAGGGCCCGATTGGAAGGCTTTCTCGATTTTAATTAACGGATCGTTGACGTTCCCCGACCTCACCCCGAGGCAGACGCAAAATTGTTCTCCTTATGCAAGTGCAAAAATTAAAAATTAATTTTTGCGTTTTAATTTCCGGCCAAAGGAGAAATTTCTGCGCTCTCTCGCAACTGGATTTCTCACTGCGCCAGCACCGAAGCTATCTGGTCCCCGGCACGAACCCGAAAATTCGATTGTGCGCAGCCGAGGCGAGCCCAACTCCCGCGATCGGATCCTCCGGGATCTCTCCGAGGAGAGATGATCTCCGGAGCGTCCTCTTCGCGGTGATCGCTCTTAAAAAAAAAAATCCGCGGCGCGATCGCATGGAAGGCAAAACATTTCGGCCGAGGAATCTCTCCAGCCTTCCCGCCCGGGATCGCCGGGAAGGAATGGAAGCGGAATCTCCGATTGTCGGCAAACGTTTGAGGCATTAACGGCTCGGAATCACGATCCAAACTCGACGTGCGATGGAAGCGAAAGAAAACTGCACCGTAATCGGAGCGCGGGTAAAAATACCGAATTAAAAACTAGTTCAACGAATTATCGTGATTATTAAAATGATGGATAATCAAGTTGCGGATCCTTATAAAAGGTGCTGCGTTCACAAGAAAAGGTCAGATGCCGTGCGTGTTATGTAATGCCGGGCGAAAGAAGAAATTCATCGGATGGGTGTCAAGGCTTCGACACTCGAAATATCAGTGAGATTCCCTCGCGCGCGTCGAGAAAAGCCCCGGAAACCTTTCGCGTCCTTTTCCGCCGGAAGAAATGTCGACGTCCGGCGCGGGAATGCCTTGGACCCCGGAGGCTTGGCAAGGCGATGCGCAGGCGCATCCGGAACGATCGGAGTCGGCGGTGGAAAAGTAACGATGGCCCCAGGGCGCGATTATGAGGATGTTATGCACGTATGACCAACGCGCGCTCTGCCGAAGTGCGTGCCTTCGGTTTGCGCTATAATGATGCGTGCCTGATTCCTTTAATGCTCGGTTTCTCGTTGCTTCGGGAGACGTCGTTCGAGGTGCTTCGTCAAAGGTAGCGATGAATCTTTCCACCCCGTTGATATTTGATCTCCCCGGCGAGGGAGGTGCTCCGCTTTGCGTTTCTTCGTAAAATTTCGAGCCCGTCAAAAAGCGTTGCCCGCGCTTCGTTCGGCAGATGCCCGAAAGACAAAGAGCCGCGGGGATTTCCCGAAGATGATCGCTGAATTTTCCGCGTACCTGATTGCGCGCCCGTGCAGGTGAAAAAAAAATAAAAAAAAAAGGGCGACCTTCGTATTTTATTTAAACCGGGCGGGAGGAACGACTCCAGTTATGCAACGCCAGGCTAAAAAGATGCCGTATAAATGGTAAGAAACTTCTGCTAAAGTTGAAGGACTTCGCTCCCAAATGGAAAGTGCAAAAACGGTTTGAAATGCTGGAACCACGACCGGAGCCCCGTCGGAGTCGCTCCGTGCCACGTGGGTCGCTCTCTTGCCATTCGAAATCCTTTCCCTTCATCCAGGCTCCCGAGCAAGGTTTTTTATGCGTCAGAGATGCCGCTTCTTTAACTGCGCAACGCCTTCTGGGCTCGGTTTTTTAATTCGAGTCTGCCCCCGGGGGGACAACCCCGAGGTGGAACGACCCGTCCGTCACCGGCGACTGAAAATTTTAACGGGGGGTTGAAATTCGAAATAAAAGCGGTCTTTGTGCCCTCCGTGGAGAGGAGAAAAATAATTTTTTTTTTTTTTTATTGAAAAAACATCAAGATTTTCATTTCCATTGGCAAAATACGTGGAGTGAAAAGGTTGAGGCCTCGTGGAGAGAAGCCGAAATTCACATGCCCCTTGTCAAATGCAGGAAATGTCTCTTAACGCATGAAATTTAAACCACGAATCCTCCGCGATGCGTCTTTGCGAGCGATTTCTCAGCTTATCTCCTTGGATTTTTGACAAACTTCGGATAAATGGAGGTCGCAGCAATTCGAGTATCAGCAACCAAAATCTCGTGAATCAAGAAGAGAACGATATTATGTGAAGGATTTTGTTTGGCGATGGGATTACTCGGTGAAAAACCTTGCAGTTTCCTTGGCGAACGCCTTCGGAAAAGCCGCCGTCTCAGGCAGATAACTATTCAAAATTTTTACTAATAAAATCTTGCAATAGAAAAACTGCACGATAAATGAGGATGTAGACAAAAGTCACCTTCTTTGAATATTATTTCACATCATTTTTTTCTCGAGACTTGTCACAGCTCAAGTGCTTGCGAGTTTGTCTAGTCTAATTGCAAAAATGAAACCGTTGTGTGATATCGAGGTTTGCTTAACATTTGCAGAAATAAACGTGACCACAATCGTTGAGGATCGTAAAAAGGCCATGAACCTTCTTTGTTCCCAGGAATGTTCAATTCGAGACTCTTGCAGTACGTGGCGTTCACTTTCATCTTTTCAAAATTCAGCATCCTGCGAACCTGATTGGAAGCTTCTCATCAATCGAAGGTCTTTCGAGAACCGCCCGTCCACGCACACTAATCACCAGTCTGCAAATCTGCATTGCCATCGAGATCGCCTCACTACACAACTTCAACTTTGTTTTTCCCTCCGCAACCAAATCACAAATGTGCATTAAACATCGTATTCTACACGCTTAGTTTTATGGCACAAAATCCATTTTTCCTTACAAAATTAAAATAACATTTTCGATGCATAATTCCTTATTGGTGGGATAAGCATTTTCGGTAAAGATACTTAAATAAAACCTGAACGTACCTCATAAATTAAATCTAAATTTTCGCTTTTCACACTTTGAATATTTTTATCCCATCCATCAGGCACGAGAATTTCATGAGTTAAAGAATTTTGCTTTATAGGCGAAAATGAAAAACTATAATCAATTTGTTCTGATTTACAAAAACATTAAATTTAATGAACAGAATTTACATTGTGAACTCAAATTTTCAAATCTGAATTGTCAACAACTTTGTTTCTTTATTGTATATTTGATATACAAAATAATTATACATTCTTAATGTTACTTGTGTGGATAAATCGAATTTTTAAAAATTTCCAAATATTTTGCTTTATCTAATATTAAGTACATTTTTCAAATGATATTGTAAAAAAATTCAGAAACTGATAAAATTTTAAACATACAAAAAAAAAATCTTCAATTTACATAATTCAAATGAAACAAATATTTGATTCTAGACAAAATTATCTTCTGAAATAATGTTATACTTATAGTCGTACGTTTCATATATTCTTTATAAATGTAATCTTTAACCTCTAAGAGATTTAGAACTAAAGTATTAATTACCAACGGCTGCAAATTAAAAGATTTCAAATCAAATATCTTATAATAGTTACAATGAAACTCCAATTTTATTTCGATTTTACATTTCAAATTAAAGAGAAGAATAAATTAAATTACAAGAAAATAATACTTGAAATTATTTTTTTAAAATAAATTTTCTACAAATATAGTCCGATGTGAAATTCATAACACGTATAATAATTATTAAAATTTGAAGCATAATATAAAGAATTTAAAAAAATTATCAGAAAAGTTTTCGTAAACCATGAAATGAGACATTTTATTCGATGAAATTAAAAGAACTACCAAAGTAAAATGAAAAAAATTTTGTAAATCCTAAAAACTGTTAGGGACATCAATTAACTGACATAATTTTTTGTATCGATATTAACTTTTAAAACACTATAATCTGGTTAATATTTAGTAATAAACTTATTACGTAAATTCCAAAATTCGAAAAATTATCATTATTATATTTTTGCAGTCAAGCCAAAAAAATATGACTGGCAAAATAGATTTAAAAATAAAATTTACTGAAATAGTAAGGAATGAAATTCATTTTTTCATTTATATATTTAATTTTATAATTTTTTCTCACTTATTCACAATTATGCATAATAATCTACTAAGACCCTTACAAGCTTTTTAAAAGATTATGCTTAGCTATTTTTATTTTGTTACTTCAGATCGCTTTCAATAATGTATCATAAATCTTCACTACAACATATTTTCAAACTCTTGCATTACATTTTCAACTATGCTAATTTTTAAATTGGCATTTTGTTAAAAATCTAATCGTACTAGTTATATTCGAGTTTCTGATTTATACAATTCCACTTTAAAGAAAAAATAAGCATTTTTGTCTAAAGCTTTTTGAGCGAGATCAAAAAAAATTTTAATATTTGACAGTTGCAATTTTTCTAGAAACAAATTGAATCTAAGAAAATCCATCATCATGTAAATGTAAGACCGTACTTTGAAGATATATGAGGTGAATGAGTAGTGGCTACAGAGAGCAAAAGAGGAACATCATTAACACTTATATCCAGTCTTGAGGTAAGATATTCTATGCTACACATCTCCGTGCTGTTGAGTAATTCAGCTACCGATTTGCTTTTGGAATAAATTTCGTGCAGTTTCTTCTCGATGTGACCTAAGCACTGAAATTTAAGGAATTCTATTTAAAATGAAATAATAATAGGAAGTATAATGTAAAACATAAAAACCGTATACTGTAATAAATCTAAATTAATTAGTTCTAAAAAAAGTTTATTAATATATAAGTTAAATTATTAAATTAATTAATATACGGGTTAAAAGTTTATTAAAATACAAATTAATTAGTTCTAAAAAGCTAATTTGCAATTTAATACGAAAGTTATGTATGTAAAAATTAAATAAATACATTAAATTAAATTGTATCGTTTCTTTCCTTTCTCACCTTTGATTAAGAAATGAGATTTAAGGCAATTACTCTTATGGTTTACTTATTTTTTATAAAATAAAATATTTTATTATTGACGAAACATTTAAAAGATACAAGTACTGCTTTTATGTTTAGTTATAATTTAATTAATGTTACTGAATTTGATTCATGACAGTAATAACAAAACATAATAATTCTAAGAAAACACAAAGTGCATAATTTGTGATTTAGATCAAAAATGCTATACATAGAATATAAGAATGGAACAGAAGATTCTATACATATTTCTAAGTAAGGAAAGTAACGGATTTAGAAACTAAAGCTATAAAATTGGTATTAGAAAATTAACTTACAAATTCAGGAGGTAGTTTAATTCTACAAATATACAGTAAAGATTCTAACATATCTGCTACTAATTTGGACATTCCAATCCGAATGCCGGCAGCATTGCTCTTGTCAATTGTAAAATTATGACTTGAATACAATGATACTTCCCTGTAACACAAATTTTCGTCAGAATTAGCGATGAAGCATTTAACGATGATTATTAAAGATAAACTAAAAGTTTTATAATATACGAATTTAGTTATGCACATTTTAAAACTTGACTTCTCTATATATTAGAAATAATCTAAAGAAGAGAAGATCTTCATGTTAAGAGATTCTATTGTTACTAATAGAACTCTTCTCTCTCAGAGAGTTCTCCTTAATTACAAGGAATAAAAGTCTTAAAAATAAAACATGAAATTTGCCACAGAACAGTTTAAAAATTTGAACAGTATACGTTTTTAATTTTTATGGAATAGCATATCATTTTCAAATTACTAAATGACTGCTAATTTAAACTAATTATAGTTTATAACTATAAAATTTTATGTTTTTACCAGGAATTCATATCTCCAATAATGCATAAAGCCTCAGTTACATTTCTATCCAAAACAGGATTATGAGCATAAAGGATTAAGTCTTTTTGTAACATTTTCTCCCAATGACACTTGTTTTCCAAAACACCTTGAATGATTTGCTCGGAATTATAGTGTTCATTTACGCTTCCAAGTACAGAGCAAATATCTAATCTTCTTTTGGCATATTTTTTATGAGATACTCTGGAATATACAATATTATTATTTACCATTAATCAACATTAATAATTTTAAGTAATGATTTTTGGTTTCAACCAAAGACTCAAAACTTTGGTCTTTAATTTTAATTCTTCTCTTTTTCATCGTATACCGCAAATGCACTTATAGTGGCAAATATTTTCATGCTGCAAACTTAGAATCACATAAAAGCAACAAAATTTTTTTTTTTCATTTATTGCTTTTTTCGTCTCGTTTTTTTCACTCCTCTACTATTTTTGCTTACTTATAAAGTATTAAAACCTTTTGATTTGTTGCTTGAGTCATTTTTTTTTTACTGACGGTGCCAAAAGGTAAGAAATTGGCGAAAAGTTTGGTCATAAAAGCGACGCCTCCTGGTTTTGTCAATGCAGTTTTTTAAAACCCAAAAATCAAGTAACAGTTTTAAAAAATTTAAATTATTATTTCTAATTGTGGCAAAAATTTTAATTTTATCTTAAAACTCTCAAAATTGGCATATAATATCTATAAATATGAAATGGCGAATAAGTAATCCAAAAAAAATTAATCTTTAAAAAACAATTAATAAATCTTTCAAAAATATATTTTTATGAAAATAATCTTAATTTTTACGTATAAAGTTAAATAATATATTACCTTGGCATTGGCAATTCATTAAAAATCGAAAAAGTATTTCGATTAGCTTCTTCTTCATCGTGACTAGTAAAACGTTTCTCTTCCACTTCACTATTTTCAACAAAAAAAGTTCTGCAATCTATATCTTTTGAGTTCTTGCTAAAAGTCCGGAACCTTTTCTCGGTAACTTCTTTATTAACTGAAACTGGAATATCAACAGCATCTGAATGACAGACAGTTTTACTATCATAATCCACTAGAAAATCTGTTGAATCTTTCTTGTCGACATCGATCACTGATGATTTCATCACCACTACTTTCTTCAAATTAACTAATTCCTCATTTTCTCCAAGAATAAATAGCACATCTTCTTTTGTTTTTGATTTCTCTATACACTCGTTAACTGTCTTCTGCGTATAAACATCGGACATAGTGCATGAATTTATTGTATCGTAACCTTCATCTGGGCTGAAATTCTGTTCTTGAGAAACAACGGCGTTGCTAGGAACCTCTATCAATTTATTAATTTTCTTACCATAATTATCTACATTAAGAAAACTATTCACGACACTTTTTTCATTTTTATCATCACATTTTACATCTGAAATGTGAATTTTCTTTAATTTAGCGAGATCATCGACACTAGGATAAATTTTTGTCGGATTGAGCATGGATTCCTTTTTTAATTGACACGCAAAACTTTTAGTTCTTCTCAAGCCTTCAGAATGGCAGCTCATCTCGAATGAGTTTTCGTTGGCTTGAGGTTGAAGCAATTGAATATTATCTACTGCAGCAATTGCTAGTTCGATATTTTCTATATCATTTGATTTTTTATTTATATTCATTGAAGAGTCTGATTTGTTCTCAATTTGATCTTCAGTCCTTTTCATATCGAAAGCATAATTATGGAGTGAATCAAGTGAGCAATCGAAATTTTCCGTCTCCATTTCTTTTCCGATACCGTGTAAAATGTTTTCATCAATGGCAGATATTTCTTTAATGTCGAAATCATAGAGATTTTCTAAAACGTCATAGCATCGTATAAAATACGTCAAAACTTGTATTATGCAAGATATATTGTTTTTATTATTTTCGGATCCTGTTATGACAGTCTTAGCAGATTTCAAAGGTGATCCTAACATACCATTCAGATCATTTATCTGTGCTCTAATAGGATTATAAGAACGTAAGCCTTTTAACTAAAAGAAAAAATTAATTTGAATGAATCTAAATCTACATAACAAGTTCGTTTTTTAACCGTTTAAAAAATTCTTTTATAATCGATAAAAATGTGAATCAAAAAATAAATTATAAATTATTTTTCAATTAAAAACTTCACTGTTTTACAAATTAATTACTATTTTAATATATAGTACTCACAACAGACTGAAGGTGATGTTGAGGTAAAGAAACATCTGATTCGGCAATGCCAGTCACCCAGCTAAGATGATGTGTCAATACTGCAGTGAGTAATGTACTAATGAAACTAAAATAAAGAACATTTTATCTTCATAAAATCCAAACACCATATAAAGCCATAATCTTTTAAAAGAAATAATTGATAAAACTTACAAATTTGTATCTTTAGTATCAAATTTTACAAGTACATCACAAAAATCATTGAGGAACTTAAGTTTAATATTGTTTAGGGCATCGAGCTGCTTTGAATTTTTAATATTATCCTGAATGTTGCCGCCTATTTTGCCCGATAATTCAGATTCTTCGGTTGTCCCTCCAGTCAAAGTGAGCCACATTGGTCTTGCATATTTTCCTCCCATAATCAATTCATAAATACTTTGTTGGCAGTTTATAAAAGCTGAATAAGTGAGATCTACAAAATTTTCTTTCCTAATGTAAGCATTTTCTACAGATGATTGGAGCCGATTTAATATGCTTTCTACTACTATAGTATGATCAAATAAAAATTTTTCCAATTCTCTGAAACAGAAAGTTATTTTTAACGCATCTGATTTAAGATCTCTTTTGGAAAACTACAAAGCAATAAAGCTGTTAACAATTTTAAATCAAAGCTCAATAAAAGAATGTTTAGGATGAGCATTAAGAAAAAAATTAATATCAACAGCTATATTTCAAAATAATTTTTTTAGAAAGAAAAATCATTTTAATGATTTTAACTAACAAAAATAATTAATAATACAGCAATCTTTTCCACAAGTATAGAAGTCGAAAAATCATTAAAATATCATCTTAATGCTGCTCCACTAATCGAGGAAAAAACTATTATTATTAACATTGGTTTAATTATCAATCTATTATCATTTATTAAGCAACGTCATTTTACATTATTGACGTTAACATTAAATTTTAAAATTTTAATCTTTGAAATATATTCTTAAGAATGTTCATGAATTTTTCCTTTTGATACAAATAAATTTAAATTGATGTAGAAAGAAAAAATTGCTTTAGAAGATAAATGAACCTAAGAATATAAGTATTACAAAAGATAAAAATTAGAACTTAATATATAAATGAAAGAAAGAATATTGATTGAACTGTCACAATGCTGAAAATCTTCAGATTTTCAGTGATAATTAAAAATTCCTTACTCCTGTGAAGTATTTGTCAAATCCACAACAAGTCCTATGCCAAGCTTCGTTCTTGTTTTGTTTTTTAATTTGTTTGTTTCTTCATAGCAGGCTTCATCAACTGATGAAGAGCAAGATTGCATCCATCTTCTTCTGAGACTGCTGAGGGAGCTATTTAAACAATCTGTATTGGAAAAATTATCTGCAACAAGAACACTTACATTATTTGAATTTTCCTAATTGTCTTTTACATGCTGTTATATTATATATTATTAAATTGTTATATCAAATATATTAGGAAGTTACTTTTATGTAGATATTATCCAAATTTATTATCATAAAATATATATATATATGATATTAAGTATTCCATTTAAAATAACTTCAAAGTTCTAACTGAAGATTTTTTCATGTTAATTTCTGGCGTTTAAATAAAATATTTAGATTTAATAATAATAATAATAAGAAGAAGAAGAAGAAGAAGAAAATAAAATTTACCTCTATTGCATTCATAATATTTAGAAAAGCCACCAAAATTGTCCATGAAGTCACATTTGCAATTACTGCGATTATTCTTTTGCAGAGCAACCATTTCACTGGATTCCAGAAAAGCTTGTGGATCACACATTTTTTCATAAGAAGTCCTATCACAATTACTTGATATATCAAGGCACATTTTTTCCAGACAATTTGCATTTATACTTTTATGAAAGGTAGAAGATATATTTCCTAATTGTAAATTACAACAGTCAGCCTCACAACAGCATTGTATTTTTTTATGATAAGACTTATGTTTAATACTGGGAAAAGTAGAAGTGCTACATTTAGGCAGTTGCTTGTGTTCATAAAGTTTTGAATCAGATGAACTTGTTCTATTTTCAGCAGAATATTCATTTACTGAAGTCCCCAAATTTACACCTGAGTTGGCACCAATGCAATGTTCACTAAAAAATTATTGAAAAGAACTAATAATATAAATCAAAATCTAAAGAACTAAAATATATATCAAAATAGTATAAATTAAATTCTACTGTAACTCTTTCTGACAGTAACTAATTTACAGATTTTCAATATTATTTACATATAATCATATTATCAAATACAGTCAAAAAATTGATAAATTCAATTTTACAATTAGTTTTAAATTTATTCAGTAACTTACTACTTAAAAATCAACTGATAATTATTCAGTAATTTTTATTTTTACATGCAGTAATAAATACATTCACAAAAATAACTTATAAAACTCAAATACATCCATAAGTAGCAGTTATAATTGATTATTTAAATTTTCTTCTTTATAATTACTAAATAAATTTCAAGTTCTACCTGTTTAGCTGATAGGGACATTGCTGTGGTGCATGAACTATATTTGTAAACATAACACATCTTGGTGATGTGAGGCTATGGATTTTGCTTGTACTTTCACCTTTGAAAACCATAGCAACTGACCCAAAAATCATTTCTCCTAATAAAGTCACATCACCACATGGTTTCTTATACTGCAATGTATAATTGATATTAATTATTATTTATATTAAAATAATATACTGATGCTTTTTGAATAAAAACATAACACAACCTGAATACAGTAAATAAAAATTCTATATTCTATTATTAATAAAAATGTGGTTAAATATGGAGCAATATTTGAATTTAAAAAAATTTTCTTGATTTTTTTAAGTGCAGGAAAAAAAAATCAATCAAAAGACATTATTTTATTTTTAGTTAATTTAATTCCATACCAACCTTATAACCATGAGAATTGGTTACTTCTACAAAATCAAAAAATTTTCCATAATTCACTTTATCACATTTTGTTTGGCAAACAAAATTGGCTGTGTTAACTTGTGGCTCTAATTGTAATTTTTCTATTGAATTTGAATCAAACAAAAGTTTTCGCCCTCTTCTGTCACATTCTCTAAATAGGACAACTCTTATCTGCTCCTTAGTTATGTCAAATGATGAAGACCTTAAACTAATCAGTAAACCAAAATTGATATAAAATGAAAGATAAATAAAATATTTAAAATTCCAAAGTAGCATAGCTTAATTTTAAAACTTAGTCTTCTGTTTATATCAATATTTTGGAAAAATTCAGAAAATTCTATTTTCTAAAAGTCAATGCATATGTATAATTAAGCATGTCACTGTATTTCATTAAGGTATCAAGATAGCATATGGTATTTAGAATAAATTATCTAAGTAAAGTATGTAAATAAAAAGAAAATGAAATAAATTTTTACACCGTGACGCACATATGGATAAGATGTGGTTATGAAGAATTTCACTTATAAATTTAAGAGGGATATCGATTAAGTTTAAAATCAAGACATGAATAAAACTAAATATTATCAATTAAACTTTCTTTTAATAAGAAACAATAACTTTTGCAAAAGTTAGAATTATGTTAAAAACACAATTTAAAAAACTTACCACAAAGGTTCAATTGCTAATTTTAATCCATTCTCAGTTTTATTATTACGATTTCTAGTGGTAAAAACTTTGTAGAAAAGTGTCATATTGTAATGTAAATCAGTCATGTACTACATTTCATATTCTATTTATAGGCCTAAATACTTAAAAAGTTTTATCATGCTAATTTTATATACTACTCATGAAAATTATAAAACAAAATTATTCTCTATGTTCAAATTTTATACAAATTTCGTCACGTGTTATTTTCGTCATATGATTTTGTGTCACTTGGCAGAGCGCCATCTTGATTTTCGAAAAGAAACGAGAGACCAAGGAAGGGTCGAATGAAAACATCCGGTCGGTCAACTTTCCATCAATAAGGCTGTGAAATATTCCACCCCTTCCATTTTACGAATAAAGAATATCAGTGATTGATTTTATTCTTTGATCATGTTAATACTGATAAGAATTAATAAAATCTCCAATACGTTAAAAAATAATTCTTAATTTATCATTCTAATTCAATTTTAATATAATTTTGTTTCGTTTTATAACATATTCAGCTATTTTAATTAGAAAACTGCTCAGGTCGGTTTAAATTGTTTAAAAATTTAATTAAGATTATTATTAACACATTTAACCCAATAAGAAAAACCAGAATAATAAAATGTGCGATATTTTCATGTTGCAGTATAAGTCAACGGGCCACACATAGCCTTTCGAACATTAAAAAAAATATACATTTATAAAATTTATAACATATCCATTTAGCGGCAGAATTTACAATATGTTCTCATCATAATTTCAACCTTTACACAGATGAATTATTTAAAGAAATCAAAACCGTACCCAGAAGATTGAAACTGTATCTGGCAGTGCCTCGGGGGGTTTTTTTTCCAAAAATTGCTCTTTTATTGCTTTTATTCCCAAGCACATAATTTGGTTTTGCAAAATGTACCATCTATTCATATTTCATAAAAATTGTTTGTATAATCTTATATTTTCTTAGTAAATATCATGCCCGACACACGTGGTCCACTTACAGTCCCTGTGTGAAATGGGAATGAAGTATTCAATCAGCAAAATCTTGTGTTCACTTAAAAAATAATCGAATCGTAATTGTTGAAGTGGCTTTTTAAATTAAAAAGCTACATACGAAGTGCTCTCATTCGTTTCATAGGGATTAATGCAGGAAGGTTATTTTCTGCTTTGAACAATTGAAATCCAGCGAGAGAAACCATTCAAGGGATGGAAGATGTAAAATTTCATTTAGAACAAGCAATTTTTATCCCTGGCTTATTCAGTGCTTAATAAACTTATGTCGTTAATAAATAGCTTCAAGAGAAATTGGAATACACTGCGAAATATAATGTCTAAAGACAAAACGCTGCATGGTCTTCAACGAGGTGACAATATTATCGACATAGATCTTCGATTTGATCGAGAATCAAAATTATATATTGTGTTATGACAGAAACTAGCTAACATTGTCAATAAATAAATAATACCGTCATGAATGGTAAATGAGGATTTTTTTTTTCATCAGATTAAAACTAAAAACAAACAATGGTAACCATTCAAATATATGAATGGATTTTAAAACTCAGATGGTCAAAAGTTCTGCACTACTCAAGGGGTCCTTCGTAAATAGAGTTAGAGTTAATATCTGGAGGCTATTAAACTCTGCTTAGAAAATGGGAGAAAACCGGGAGGGTGAAATTTTTAGGGTGTCTGCTGGTTATTTAAAAATCCTCTGCCGCTTTTTCTCTCCCTGCCAGTTAGAATGAAAAGGCTGAACTTTCTGGGGTACTTTCATATTTTACTAAGCTTAATTTTTACTGCCTTTTCCCAATACTTTTTTATGATTTTAAACGGGCGATCCCATTAGGAGGAGACATAGTAATTGATTTAGGAACTTTTTATTTCTTCAGTTTCAATATTTGTTGGGGAACGGCTCTTATTCAAGTATCTCGAAAGTGTCCTGCATGGATATTTCTCTTGGTTGAGTTAAAACAGGAATTCTTCACTGGAAGTAGTCCTTTTGTTGAGCTATTGAATATCTCAATAGAGGAAAATTTATTTTAACCATTGAACGTTAATAGTTCTTATTAACTTTACTTAAACTCTACTATTTACTTAATAAATAGTATATATTATTAATATATATTTAAATATTTTATAAATTTGTATCTGATAATTATATATAATATAATTAATGTTATTAATATATACGATTTATATATATGTATATATATACACGGGAACTTTCTATACTAGTTTCGATATAGAATTAAAAATTAGTATTTGCAATTGTGAACATAGCTTTGTTTCTTTCTGGTGGTTGGAAGAAAAGCTTAGGAAACCGAAACATCCCTATACAAATTTAGCATATTTCTTTTTTTCAATCAGTAGTATTCCCAGGATATGTTGTCATTTTTTTCCTAATTTTCGCCGCAAATCACAGAAACAGATCTTAAAAATAAGCAGTTAAATAACATTTAATTTTGTTTAACGAGACTTCGAAATCACGATCTCTCAGAAGTTAGTCTAGCTGACCGCTGATGTATTGGTGACAAAGAGCTTTTCACTCGTTCGGGCCGACATGAAAACGTATCGATTCTGATGTAAAAATCCCGATGTAATGACGTTAATGGAAAATTTCCACAGAAGCATTTTTTTTTTTAATTATTATTTTATCCCATCCGTTTCCATATCTGAAGCGGATCTCTCTCGCTGCAGGAACAATCGTCCTTACGCCGCAATTCGCAATGGACAGCGCGGACCGTAAAAGCATTCGTTTCCCCCTTGGCATCAATTAGCCAAAGCGATGTTTTCACGAAGTATCAGTGCGAGGAGCACGTGCCTCGGAGTAATGCATTCAAAACACACGTTTCTCCTATTAGGGAAGCTCATCCGTGGAAACACCCAAACGATAATGTTCGAAGGCGGACGCACTGCTGCGAGACCGCGGCACGTGAGCGAACGCGTGCCCGGTTTAGCTGTCGGGGCGCGTAATCTCATAATAGAAAACTGCGTTAGTGCGACAGACGCAAATTGCATAATGTCCTTTAATTGCTTGTAGAGCACTTGTGCCCCCGCGGCTTCTTTCGGAGAGAGGCAGCATTTATGTCGGGTCAAGACCTTTCGCAAATGCGGGACCTTCGACCTCCGCCGACGCCGTCTTCGTTGAAACTGCCGCTTTGGTCGTTCGTCGCCACGCATCGCAGGCGTCGCGCAGGACTGGCCGGATCGACGCGGGTGAACCGAGACCGATCAAATCGGTTCGAAGTGAAAATTCGCTGGATTATTTCGGTAGAGTCACCTTCTTGTGCTTCGCCGTTTTCCAACGTTTCCTTTTCAACAGGGAGAAACCCCCGACGGCCGAAAAGCAGCAGCAAGAACCGTTTGCGTGGGGTTCGCGAAAGTGCTTCGAAAATGATGAACGGTCCCTGATTAATAGACATTTAATTACGGGACTTAACAATGGCCCAGGATAAACCGAGGAGAATCGGAAAAAACATACAAAAATTTTCCGCCCTCACAACCATTAAAATCTTGATAATAAATATTATGGACCAGCTGCCTTGAAAAATCTGCGGGAGCGGAATATTCGGGGATGAGAGGGTTGATAAAATTCACCCTCCATTTAAATCAGGGCCATTCAAAATACCCTTCGAAATGTTTCAGACACCGTAATAAAAATTATTCCCAATTTTACGATTCGAAAACGATGGCTGATTCCCGAAATGCGACATGTCCGAATGTCAGCGTCCACGTCTGCCACGTCCGCGGGCCGAAACCATCCCCGTTCCTTCCAAAGTTGGCATCCTGGTGCAAGTACTCCGGATGCGCCTCTCTCGCGGCGGAACGTGCGTTCGCCGGATGGACGAAGGCCCCCAGCGCCCCCGGTCCGAACGTCAACCCGCTTTGGCACATAAAACGTTCCCTCCCTGGGAACGGAATCCGAATGCAAAGGGCAGCATTCATAATATGCGAATCGCGTTATGGTCTAGTAAACAAGTTAGCTTGGGGTTATTTTAACTCCGGATCGTGCATGAATCATAACGTGCAACATTAACGAAACCTGCTGAGGCCCCGAATTCCGGGCCTTACGGCAGGGCTTCGACTGGCGCCGCCGCAGTGGGGAGACTCATTAAAACCGCCTTATCACGGAACACACATCAGAACGAGAACTGCGACAAAGCGGCTCGGCCTTTTGGTGAGCCCGATGCCCCATCGGCGACCACCGAAAGAGTTTGGGGGAAAAAAAGATGGCCGCTCACGGTCCAAAACGCTCCTGGCGAACGACCGGTGAATTACCGCATTTCCGGTGCAATGCAACGGCTGCTTTCGCATTGCAATTCGGACAAAGCAATGTAAATTAGCGAGTTTTCCTGTCTCCACGCGATCGGTGGTGTAAATTTTTCATCACGCCTCATTTCTTACCGCCCTCGGATGCTCTTCCGACCTCGTCCATCACTAAAAAGGTTAAAATCACACTTTGAATCCACGGTTCTTGCTTGTTGAGTCAGAAAAATGCATCACAGCGATTTCGAATTCGAAAAGCGGCTCCGAATTGGTATCGCTAATAATCTTTTCTTGTATATAAATATCTCGAGTGCGTATAAATAAAGAAATGAATTAACAGCCATTAAGTCAAAAACCCTTTCCAGTACATATTACAAAAACCCTTCGATGCCATAATAATAGAGCATAAAACAAACAAAGAAGTTAATAATTTTCACAAAACCATGTTGAATTTTTAATGTCAATGGTCGTCACGGAATTGACTTGATAAGGAAAAAAAAAAATGAAAAAGAGGATTGAAAAAAGGATTAATGACAAACATTGCTCTGTATCAAATATGATTACAAAGGATTTAAAAAAAAGAAATGGAAATCTCTTTTCATAAATGTTTGACACATTTTATAAGCCTCAATGAACATGAAATATTAGAAGCCGAAAGGGTTCGAGCGATTTTTTTTCTCCTGCCACGGCGATCATTAAAAAAAAAAAAAAAAAAAAAAAAGGAAAAAAAAGCGAGAAGGAGATAGGAAAGCTGCGGAAGGAGCGAGAGAGACGGAGAGAGAATTGCGACACGGCTTGTTTTTTCCTTTGCAAATTTCCAGAATCCGAAACGATGCAAATCATTCGACAAAACTGACAAATTATTCTTCCGAATGAAAAATTTTTCAAATTTCCTTCGCAAAATTATCGATGAACGGTGCCAGATGCTCTCTCTTGTTTAGGTGCCGTCCCTGGAAAGCACGGATTAGTCAGCCGTTTATTCGGCATCCAGCGGACTTTGCGAATGTTGTGGCGGGTCAAAATTAATCCTTTACGGAAATTGTTCTAAGGTGAGAAACTTTTCCGCCAAAGTACTTCCGATTCGAAATGCAGCAGGCACTGCATTGGAGTGCCTCCTTTTCTTATCCGGAGGCTGCCTCCTTTACGTGAGTCTTGCCCTGACTCATTCCATTGGTAAAATAATTAAGAATTTACTTATAATTAATTAATTAAGGGTCGCCGAATATAAATAACTGTTAAGTCCTTGATACTGGAAGAGGGAAAGCAAATCCCAGTTAAAAAAATGGAAAAACGTTATGTTTCTCTAATACCTACGCATAGATATACATATTTTTTCACTTGCAGCATGAAAAGAAATACTTATACTCATTTACACTTTCGTAGTAGTTATGTTCTTCCCATTCTCAGCGCGAAATGTCACAAAAATCTATGTTTGTTTTTAAATATTAAATCACAGCATTTTGGAAACGAACTTCGATGTACATCTTTGGCCATATAACAGATTTAATTTTTAACGCTTAAAATGGCCGGTTTTTAAAATATTTTTTTGATTACTTGTAGTTTTTTTCGAGTGGGTTTTAACTATTAAAAGCGACGGGAATGATTATGAAATTATGCAAATATGAGAATGCAATTAATTATAAAATTTGAATAAATAAAAGCATTTTTAATAAAATAAATAACTTTGAAATTTTTTTTATTCCATTCAGATAATTATTGTGAATATCTATTATATGTAATATGTCTGCTTTTGCGTCAGTCGCTGTGAATTTTTATAAATATTAAAATTCCATCAAAATAGATACGTTTATTATTATTTAGTTGTATTCATTGTCAACCCAATTTTGTGGCACAAGGAAGTTGAATCGATAATTTCCTTTCCATCGCAGCTTGGTGGTACTTTGCAAAAGCAACGTTCTAGGGTGCATTAATTTCGGGTGACCAAAATCTTATGCTGTTCCAGTTTCCGAAGGTGTTGGATGCATTTAATCAGGCAGCAGGGGGTGTCAAGAATAAATTAAACATTTATCGAAGAGGGTTGATTGTACGTATTTAGCGCAAATTGTCATCCATTCACATTCTAAATCCTTAATCCTCTTTCATGGTTGTTTGGCGGGTTCCCTTGCACCCCTTACACGGCTTTTACTCTGCATCATCGATTTTACATCAAATTGCTTGCCGATTGCCCATAATCCTCCGGGTTTTAATAAAATGGCAAAAACGATTTCTTTCTTTTCTTCTAATGTAGGGGATCCAATACTCCCTATTGTATTTTTCGGTTAAATTCTGAAGGCTGATGCGTTTCTTTTTTTTTGCGCATATGGCGCATATATTTGGTATTATGATTCAGATCCAAGTTTTGTTCTCAAAAATGCCCGTTGAGTGTTTCCAGGCCCCATAAATAATAGAAAATTTTTTCTCACTAAAGAAAATCAAAATGTTGATTACTCAGGGAAAACTTTAGCAAATAAAATTTCGAGAGGTGGATCAACTGAAATCGAAATAAACATAATTTATGTAAATTAAAAAATATATATATTTATACATAAATATAACATTATAAAAGATATCTGAAATCTCTCGTTTTTTGTATGTTTAATAAAAAAATATATTAATTTTGTCTACAATAAATTTTCAAATAAGGCATTAGATTCAATTATTATTTCATCCAAAATGAATAAGAGAAAATATGAGGACATTTTTAACATGCAATTTGCTCCAGTAAAATGCATCCAACCAGGTTGAAATGATTAGACATGTACAGTTTAAAACCGGCTAATGAATAGCGTGGAAATATCCCTATAAATCTATAAAATTTTAACACCCGAACATTGCATTAATCTAAAATCATCAGATATTACAAAGGTACTGTTCGCAGGTAGAAGCTTAGACAAATTTAGCTTTTTTTTTTTGCCTTTCTTATTTTTATTTTTCCCGGCAATTGCGAATGACAGACTGCTCAAATTGCACTTTTAGGTCACTCCGCATCTTTGACAGGAAATTTTGTCATCCGAATGCAATTTACAAAAGTGGTCGCGATATTTGAATGAATAATAAATATCCCACGGATAAACAAATGCCACTAAAAGTAAGTTTGGTGGGAAAGTGTAGAAAGGTCGTCCAGGCAATTTACACTGGCGAATTCGTCCGACCAACTGGCAAAATTGAGATCACTTTGATTTCTTAATTCAACGCTTATGTCGTTGAAGTCGAGGCTTCTCCTGCAACCGAATCCTCTGTCGAAACTGCCGAATTCCAGTTGTTGCCTCTCGGGCGTCGTGCTCTGACTAGAATAGGTCTTGCAACTGTTGGGACTCTGGAAGTCCGATTTGGGACTAGAATTAGGGCTTCGAATGTAATTGCAGTAATCACCGACTGGATAGAAAGATTCGTCTTCGCTTTTTCCAGGGAACTGGCCGAACCTTCGCTGCTGCGCAACGGCGCAACTTCCAGTGTTGGAGGTGATCATGTTACCCTTGTCGGATATGTTCACCACAACGTTCCCGACATTTACGGTTATGCCATTCTTGTCGCTGGAAATGTCTCCTATAAAGTCATTTTGTTGCCAGTTCGACAGTTTCTCGTTGTTGATCACTTGTAACGTTTGACTCAAGGCCCAAATGTAATTGTGAGCAAATCTGAGGGTCTCTATTTTGGTCAGTTTGGTATCGCTCGGATAAGTGGGCAAAACACATCTCAGTCTGTCCAGGGCTTCGTTCAAAAGATGCATTCGATTTCTCTCCCTGTCGTTGGCTTTCATCCTTCTGTGTTTCTTTATTCGGAGAACCTAAAATCAAAAATTTCAATCATTAATCCGTTGCGTGCATCGATTTTATTTGTGATTATACCTGTATAATTTTATTTTCCTGCAACCTGCGTTGGACTCCTGTTCCTCGGAGTCCTCCTTCTGGGTGTTTTCGGCTTCTCGGGTGCATGTCCCTTGTCACTGCCAGTTTTTTTCTTTTTCTTTTCCGTCTGTCTTTTGCCCTTTTCTTCGCTTTCATTTTTCTCCATTTTTATCTCTAATTTATTGTTTTTTATCCTAATTTTATATTTTGTGCAACCTATATCCAGCGACTGAGGCGATTCATCTGAGATTACTCTTTTTGATATGACTCCCAGTCCTTTCACATCAGAACTGACTTCTTCGGTATCCATCACAAGATCCAACATTTTACAACTATCGTTTCCAGCTTTAAAAAAAAAAAAAAAAAAAAGAAAAATTTCTTCATCAGATTACTCATGTTAATGTTGCTGCGGAACACTTTATCACGGAAGTATACACTAAATCATCATGGCACGGCATCGTATTGAATCGTCACAAGCAGGATAGGAAATTGTCAGAAAAGCATCAAAGTTGGCTGTAAGCTAATTAATAGTAATCTGTTTCTTATCGAAATAAGGCCATTAGAAAGGTTGCTTTTCCAAAAATGCTTTTTAAAAAATTCCGAAAGGAACGCAAATTTTTATCATTAATGATCAAACAGGTTTGCAAACACTATTTTCAAAAATTTTTACATATTATTCTTTAACAGAACCTTAATAAGTCGAAGATTTTTATTTTTTCAGATTAGCAATCACATCTGAAAATGGGGTGCATTCAGTCAGAATGGTTGCACACCCGTTCTAAACATCATTCAGATCTTTTACACCTAAAAATAAAATGAATATTTCGGAATTCCGAAATATTCTACGTCCGGGAACTCCTAAATTATATTTAATCCCAATTGGAGAAAATAATTT
The DNA here is from genome assembly GCA_028565995.1 of Ricinus marginatus. Taxonomy (NCBI): domain Eukaryota; kingdom Metazoa; phylum Arthropoda; class Insecta; order Psocodea; family Ricinidae; genus Ricinus; species Ricinus marginatus. The sequence goes on along the minus strand of JAOWBB010000011.1, from coordinate 3,060,019 downwards.
TCTTAGCAGGAATTATTCCTTCGTGAAGCAACAATTTATCACTTCCAATGATGAATACCCTAAAGTAATGATAAAATGATGAATTATATGAAAAAATGCGTTCGTACTGTAAAAATGTATTTTGGCTCTTTCAAAAATTTTTTACAATCGCCAAATTAATTGCAACAGAAACAATTTCACACTGGGGGATCGTAAATTTTTTATATTTTTTTAAATAAAAAAAAAAGAAGGATCAATAACAAGAAAAGAATTCGAGAATAAGAGCGACAATATGGAATTTAGGGAGAATAAAATCGTTTACGTAACAGCAAAAAATACAAAAAAGGAAAGAGCGGGCACATCTTTTTTTGTCGAAGTGTCGCCAAATAGCGAAACAAATGTAAAGGCATCGAACATACAAGAAAACAAGGAGTAAATTCAACTACCTTAAGCTCGACAGAACACCATTCCTCAGGATTAAACGCCACCGCACAATCATAGTCGCCATAAATCCATTGCTTCACGCACGCGACATGGCTCGCGAGTGCCACCCGCGACAGCGGAAAAAACTCCAATGAAGCACGCGAGCAAATTGCCAAAAGCCGTCCCTGCTAACGTGAATTTTCGCGACTCTCATTGGTCGAGGAGTCACCCTCTCGCTCCGAAGTGGTGGCTGCGTCACGAACGGTGCGAAGCGAGCGGACACCGGAAAAGTCGCCTGCGGGGATGGTTTCCTCGGTGGAGGCTTCCCTCCCGTGGGGGAAGGGGGATGCTTTTCCTTCTGCAGAACGGGCAGGAGCTCGGTCGGATTCCTCTGCTGCAGGTTAGGCTGCACGTTATTTCAACCCCTGACAAGAAGAAGTGAAAATTTCAGCTTGTATGTTTGGGACCCTCTGTCGAATCTTATGATGGAGATGTATATTGCGACATCGTGAGCGCGCTACACCAAAGGGCTGCATCCTTCGCGAAAACGTTCTCGGATAATATTAATAAGGAACCTGTATGAACTAAATTATTTCCTCGTCGTTTTGCTCATTTACAACATTGTAATTTATATCTTCTGCGACGCAAATCTTTATGTTGCTGTCGAAAAAATAATAAAATAAAGATTTTCGCCTTTTGCCATTCTCCTCTAGTGTAACTATTCAATGTTAATGCTGCGGTACTTGATGAATTTACGTTCTTCGCGTGACATATTCAGGTTTCGGGCGAGCGATACCTTAATCTGATGTGAACCAGTTTCGGGATTGGTATTTTGAATTTCGAGAATCAGGTGTACATTAAGATGTTTGGGCGTCGTTTTAACGGAGCAAAAAGTCACATTTCGATCTGGAAACGAAAATAGTTTATCTGCTCGTTAATGATTTTGTACAAAAGCGAAGGGTGAGCCGTTTAGAATCGAGCTAAACGTTCTTATTGTTTTGCTCCACCGGATTCGATCACAGAGGGAGGTTCCGCTCCTTGCAACCCTCTTTCAAGCCAACCCTCGAACGGCTCGTAGCTCATTTTGCCATTCGCGACCCCTGTCATCCGTTTTGGCTTTGATTTATCTGAGTGGCATTCGATTTTCTCCTCTACCTGCATTTGCATGCGATACCGCCTTTATGTTTGATTTCTACTGCATGGAAGATAAATCGTTGACGCGTATCCGGAAAATTTATTTATGCATGAAAGGAAGAATAAACGCAAAAATTTGAATTGTCCGAGGCTTTAATTTATCGATGGAATCGGTTTCGCGTTCGTGAAACATCACTCGGCGTGTTTTTCTCGAGACGTCGAAACCTCCATACAGACAATGACGTTTTTCACTAAACTGACTCGAAAAAGTACCTTTTTATCGTGAGAAAAGTTATCGTTTCAGTTTTATTGGGCTCCTTAAAAATTCGAGTGTGACATACATGTCTCGGTCCCATAATAAAGAACTACATTGGGTTTCCTTTCAAATTGTTGCAACGAATTTACCATCCTAGGATTCAACCGGAAATCTAACAAACTGTAAATTTCGGCAAAGTTCCGACTGTAAGTTCTCTAACGTTAGGTTAATAAAGTAATTATCATTGGTATGGTCGAGAGGAAAGCCTTGATCAATACATGAAAAATGCTGTTCCAGTCCAAAGACGTTATATGTATTTTGAGCGTTTCTCCAGAATACGGCACCTTTTTTTTTAACTATTCCATCTTTTCATCCATTTCACATTAATTTTTTATTCGTAGCAAAAGTGTTTTCTCTGTTCGCTGACGCAAATGCTTGCCTACACTGTATCAATTTCGAATTTGCTTTGATTAGAGATGTTGTTATTTATAAAACACTCAAATGGCACGATATAGTTAATCTAGAGTAAATAAAGCTTTAATCTATTAATAAGCTGCAGCATGACATATGTTAAGGATATGTATTTCATCTTAATTAAAGCCTCAAATCTCCATTGTTAAGATAATGCAAGGTAGCGAATGCGTTTCGTTTACCAGTTTTCCGATTGTTTATATAAGAATATTTAATAATTTTGATAAATTAGAACACTGTAGATAAGAGGCAGACGATTGGCGGAGAGGCCAAAATGCCACAGACCAAACCACATCACCAAGCAACTCTGTAGTGACTCCACTGTCAATCTTTTGAAAATAAATTGTAACCATCTGGAGAATTCAGACGAGGTATGGATGTAGTCATCCGTATCACACCACCGAATATCATTTTTCACACTTTCGATTCCTAAATTATCACAAGGGTAGCAAAAAAGGGAGATCTATCCAACAATGTTGTATTTGCCAAGGAAAAGAAGTTTTTAAAAAACGAAAAAATCTTCGATGAAATCGAATATTATTATTAAGTTAATAAAAATTAACTTAAAAGTTTTAATTATGTTTTATAGTTTTGGAGAGAAAATGCTTTTGTCACATTGTAAATCATTTATTATGAAAAATATTTGAAAAACACTAAACACGTAAATTGGTAAAAATATTTATAATAATTCACTTAAAAATACAATCCGTACAATATATGGATTAACAAAAAGTTCATCAATAATTTTTACGTCCTGCATTTTTCATTTCGGTTTCTTCAAAATGTGCAACTTTCATAAGCATCGGAATAATTTCGAAGCTTTGAGACACGAGACGAGTTTATTATATGTTCAGTCAGAATAAATTTTGCTTTACTGTACCAAATGTGGGAAAATTGAATTACATTAAAAATTTGATCAAGGCACCGGTAATATGAAAAAGCATTTTTCGATAGATGGTCAGTACTCGTTCGCAAAATGTTTGATTTTCTATGATGCTGCAGACTTAGTTTTATTCGATAATTGGAATGAATGTCACTATCGTTGTGAAAAATTGTTTTTTCTTATGGTGAGGATGGAGCTTTTCGTTGCTCGGAGTTTGACAAAAAATGATGTGAAGAGCTTTAGACTTGAGCTTGTTCCAGAAGCTCGTGGTTGTCGAACAGAACGAAATTGCCAGATTGTTGGCCGTTAAGAAGGAGAGGACTTTTCCGAGTCGTGGGTGCCATTAGAACTTTTTCCAAAGTTCTAGAGTGATTGTAAGGATTTTCGCTCTCTGTAAAGGCTCTCTCGCCCCCTGATTACAAGACAATAACTGAAGTCTCCGCCAAACGATGTGGGCAAGAATCACACATGCATTACCAGTGGATTTGCCTTTCTGAGGAGATTGTGTTATGTTAGAAACGCTATTGCGTATGACTGCATATCTTAGCTTCAAAACGTTGAGCGAAAAATCATATAATGCAATCGGTGTCCTCTATTAATGATTTGACAATTTAAAAAATTCAGGATCTTATATAATAATTTCTTAATGGAAAACAATTTCCATTTTTACTGCAGCAATCCAGATGGAAATGTGGAAAATACGGGCAATAAGAATGCAACTGCGAGTCGAAATCACTTGTCGAATCGCTTTGACTCGCAGTGTAACTTTACGAGAGTTTGTCAGAAAATACGGATAAACTTTGGTTAATATGCAATTGCAGTTGAAAGGCGGTAACTTAAGAAGATCGTATGCTGCATAAAAATCTGCAGCTTATCATATGAGCCGTAAATCTTCATTAGTCATTAACTTTACATATTAATCAAAGTGGGAAAAAGAATTTCATATTAGATTTCTTCTACAAAACATCATAAAATAATTTTTAAAATTAAAATATATATCAAGCCCCTTTAGGGTAGATATTAAAGTAACTTTCTAAACAATAGGTTCTAACAAAAAGTATTCCTTCAATCTTTTTTTCGTGAAGCATTTTCAACATTGCCTTTTAAAGATTAAGCTTTGCTTGTATAAGATTCAAACACTTATTGGTTAATGATTTTAAAAAATCAGAAAAAACATAAGTTATTTGATTAGTTCTTTCATATGGAGTTTTGAACTGCATTTTAAGCAAATATTGTGTGTTTCATAGATCTATGTCATACGACTAATTAATGTCTAATATTTAAATACAGAATTACTTTTACAAAAGATTAGTGAAACACTTTTAAAAATCAAATAACAACTAAATAACATTAGAGCTAATAAAATATTAAGAAGCGTCAAAGTATTATTCGTAAATATTACTTACAGTAGGAAATTTTATAAATAAATAAAATTTAAGAAAAATTAATCTATCTAAAAAATATATTATTTACGCAGTAATAAAGTAACAACTAAAATGGTGTTAATCATAATAATCATAGAATTGTTTGTTTAAAAAATATAGTAAACATATATTAAATCATACGTATGATTCAAAAGCCCATTCGAAACTATTAATTTTAATTTATTTTTATATGAAATTTTCGTCATTCAACTGGTTAAAAATTATAAGCACATTTAGCATTAATACTAATAACATAAATTAACCTGCTGACTCTTATTAAAATCAGTGTTCAGGTTAATAATTAAGATTTTTTAAATTTATCTTAAATTAATGTAATAAACTATTACACATGATTGAAAATTACAATGAAATTAAAGATATAAAAGAATAATATAAAAATAAATTAGTTTTTTAGGAAATAATTTTTTTTACGATAACATGAGTTATAGAGAAATTTACACACAATTATCATTAAGTAAATATTGAGTTTTATTACATTGAATGAAAATCATATCATAATTTTAGATTTAATTAAATGTTCAGTTTTTCGAATAGTAAACGAATTTTATTGATCAACTTTTCTGATATTCGCCATATTTTAGGCAGTTTTTATTTTCGATCATTTCAGAATCTCGTTTTTGAGCAAAAAACTTAAAAGTGCATTTTGTTATTTTTCAAAGAAGCAAAGTTTTTCCCTCCTAAGGAAATTTGGCAGAGATCAGAATAACTGAATTATAATGGTGCCAAATCAAGCGCGAAACAGTAGACGATAAAACACATTTCAGTCAGGCTGTAATAATTTTGCTGGTTTGCCAGAGAGAACACGTGAAATCGAGCCTTCTCATAATGAAACGACCCCTTCACCATTAACCAATTCTACACCTTTTTCGTCGATTACTTTCTTTGAACAATCAAATTGTAAACAACTTCACCAGAACACGTTTTCAGTTTATCCATTAAAACCAGTCGTCAGCAGCCTCCAACGGTTAAATTTCAAGCGCTTTTCAAATATTTTCAGTCATTACATCACTATCTTGAAATTTCGCAAACAATTCATTCTTTACTTAAGGCATCTTCTTCACAAATGGAAAACTTTTCTTTTTTGGTTTGTATTGTGCTTTTTTTCCAGAAATATGAAGCCATTAAACAAAAAAAATAGTTTTGCGCTGCATTGCAAAATTAACTGTTATATTGTTACAAAGGCGGTCTTAAAACACAATGAAAAATATAATTCCATTTAAAAGTACATATAATGAAATTCTAATGGAGATTTTTTCATTATAACCAATAATGATTTTGAAATTTTTTTCAATGTATTAATATATTTACAGAAATTATTATTATTTTCAAATACTTACTGCCAATGACATTTACCCGCGAAATACAAAATTACCTTTTATTCAAGCTCTACTTTGAATAACTATGATGGCGTAAATTCCTCTCTTAGAGCGAAAATGTTTCGAAACTTCTCCATAATAGATTTATATAATGGCTGACAATTTGCCGGTTACATTGTAGTTTTTGTTGGTGAAGCCAATCAAATTTGTTTTTCGAATTTACTTGTTCTTCTGTATAATTTTGCAGTTTTTACAAATAGTTGCTTCGAGAAAATGTCTATCGGAGTCCCTATAAAAGTGCTGCATGAAGCTGAAGGTCACATAGTTACATGTGAGACAATAACCGGGGAAGTTTACAGAGGGAAGCTTATTGAAGCCGAAGATAACATGAACTGTCAAATGGTTACATGTTCAGTTACATATAGAGATGGAAAAGTGGCTCAACTGGAAAATGTATACATTCGTGGATCTAAAATAAGGTTTTTAATCTTACCAGATATGCTAAAAAATGCCCCTATGTTCAAGAGGGTCCAAAAAGGTTCTGGAGGGGCTGGTAGAGGCAAATCCGCTATTCTTAGAGCTCAAGGTATTGTCATTAGAATATTTGAACTTCTCTACAAATAATCGTCATGAGTAAAGCAAACTTTTTTTTATCTTTCTTTTTTTTGAACGTTTTTCTTATATGTTTATATCAGTTAAAGAATTTTTATCTTAAAAAAAGTAATTTTTAAAAATATACAATAAAATTTTTGTGAATTTGATTGAATTAATGACTTGTGCATCACATTTTCAATTTGAAAGGTTGATTTGAATTTCACAATTTCAACTTATACTTGGTGTTTTTGTGGGGTAAATTCATTGTGTAAATAAAAGATAAATGCAATGCTTTTCTATAAGAAATAAATTTAATGAGTATAAATTTAATAAAATTTAATAAGCATCTTTAATATTTTTCAGTTATTCTCTGGACAATAAAATCACAATTTTTGTTTTGTCAATGAACAAAATATTCATTAAAAAAAATTGTACTGACGATTGTACAGAATTGTTATAAATGTTCAAATGTCTTAATTGAAATTTGTAATTAAAAATAATTTTAATTCCGAACGATTTATTATTAAATACAATAAATATTGTCAATTCTTTTTTTTTTTTTAGCTGCAAGGGGAAGAGGAAGAGGTGGCACCATGGCAAGTCAGCGGGGTGGTAGAAGTTGGGTTGGGACTGGAGCAACTGGTCAAAGAAAAAATTAAAATATTAAGAATCTTGAAGGATAATGACAGCCACTTAGCTTTCCTAATTATCTATAAAATTTTACTGTCAATTCTTGTTTCTCATTTTTATATGAATTATAAAAATGAATTTTCATATGCTAGATAAGGAAAACATTTTGTAAACATCTGGTAATTGTCAAGGATTCTGCATATTCCTTGTAGGTTTAAGGATTGAGTATAAATTTAAAAAATAATATTGAGACTTGAAGGAATTTATCCTTGAATATTCTTCTTCCTTTTTGAAAAGCACTTAATAAGTCATATATCTAACAGATATTCAGCTTTTAGGTCTTTTCTGCTGTGGCCAATTGAAATTTTTTTCCATTTGATAAGAAAAAATATATATAATTTTTAAATTTAATGAGTGTTGTTTTTATTGTCCAAATAAGATATCTAATAATTTAAATAAATTATTCATTTCACAACTTAATCATAAGAGAGCCTGTACTATTCATCTTTTTAATGATACTTTCTTAATCTTAAAGTAGATAATGAAATTTAATTAAATTAATTCTTTGCAGTCTTATTTGTGAAAAAGTTAATGAAAAAAACCCAAAATATAAGCAAGTAATTTCTAACTTATTAACTAAAAACTAAAAACATCTGAATTTTTATATTCTAAACTCTGAACTTTTGATTTTAATACATTGTAAATAAGAAATTAAAAAAATTTAATATGTAATTTTTGATTTCCTATATTATCATAATATTGAATTTGCTGTAGTTGAAATAACAAAACTATAAATCATTTCCACTATAGATAGAAATCCCAGATTTTTTTTGAGTTTCATTAATATTAAGATTTTTCAAAACATTTTGCAAAAAAGTTATTCTTTGTAGCATATTTAATATGACTTTATTATTTCTCACAAATTGTTTACCACTGAAATTTGTAAGGAATATTAATACAATGAAGAAAAGATAATAATTCCTAGTTTCTGAAAGATTGACAACACAATGTTTTATGTTTAAGTAATGATAGAATTTTTAAAAACGAGTTGTGACACATTATCTAAAAATAAAGAGTTAAAAATAATGATTTCCTTCTCTGTTAAATCTAGTTCTATCTGTGCAGTACTTTCAGAATCTCACATAACCGGTAAAATTCCTCTAGCTCAGTGTTTGCAAGGTTTTCTATTTTGAGACTTCCATGACTTTATTTTTATGAAATCGTCTACAAAAATGGAACATAAAAGTTCTGCAGTTTTGATTTAACGGTAAAATTATAATTAATATTTTACTAAAGCAATTATATTTCTAAATTAAAAGTTTAGACAGGCTCTCTACAAACAAAGTGAAATTTGAACTAAGTTTGTTTCCAAATATATGCTCAAGTGATTCCTGTTCATTATGAAACAATTGCAACGCTCTAAAGCGCCTTTGAGCAAGCTGGCACAATATTTCACATGGTGTTGTTCAGCCATATTGTGGCGGTGTGCTTTTAATTTCTTTGGATTACCATTATTGGTAACTGTTAACTATAAACATGAGCCGTTTCTTTGCAACAGCATCAGATTCGGAAACAGAAAGCTCATCGGAAGATGAACAAGTTCAGAGGCAACCGACTACTGCTTATACGGTGAGTCTCGTAATTCTAAATACAGTATCTCTTATTTTCGGTTTATAAAATTAATTTATCAGACTATATATTTATCTGCTTTATTTTCCTGCTACAGTATAGTTACTTTTGGCAAAAAAGAGGGAAAAAAATATGTCTCAATAACAATTTCATTTTACTATAATAAAAAAATGAAATATCAATGGAGATTAAATTGTGCCCTTTACCTGAAGTTGCTTTAAATGTTTATGCTTTACTGATCAAATAATCCATCTGTTTATTGTTATCTAATTAGTTATTATTGAAATTAAGCCATAGAATTACAAAATTAAAAGTGAAAATAATTCAATTCATTTTCAAATAATGTGTTTTTTAGTTTTCTGATGAAGAAGAAGAAACAAAAAGGATTGTCAGATCTACAAAGGAAAAGCGTTATGAAGAATTAATGAATTTAATAAAACAGATTAGAAATTTTAAAAAAATCAAGGATATGTCATCAATGTTGACTGGTTTTGAAGATCTTGTAAGAGCTTATAATAAAGCTCTACCTGTGGTTGCTAAAGAAGAAAATGGCAATACTCCAAGATTTTATTTAAGATGTCTTGTAGAAATGGAAGACTTTATAGCTAAAATGTGGAGTGACAAAGAGGGAAGGTAGTAAATTTGTATTTTATTAAAATTAATTTTTTTCCCAAAAATTTGAAGGTCAACATATTAAAAAAGGAATATCTTTAAATAAAATATGAAAAAAAATTTTATTTCTTTTATTACTGAAAAAAGTTTTATTTATAAATTTTATAATCATTTAATCAGTTTTACAAATTATATTATTGTATTTCTACATTCATTAATTACATTAATATTTATTTAAGTTAATAATTTTACATTAAATTATTAAATTATAATATTACATACAAAATATATTAATTAAAATTTTAAAAGGGCTAAATTGTAAAATTACTTATGGACCAAATTTTTTTTTTTTTTATAGAAAAAATATGTCAAAAAACAATTCCAAATCTTTTTCTTCTTTGAGACATAAACTTAGAAAATACAATAAAGATTTTGAAGAAGAAATAATCAAATTCAGAGAAAATCCTGACATGGCTGATGAAGAAGAAGAAGAAGGAGAAAAGGGTAAGATATTTTGAACTATTCATTTGGCTAATCATTGATATATTAAGATTTTTACATGATTTCTAATTGGCATATTCAATAAAAGCATTGAATTCACAGCAAAAGAATATTTTTTTTATTATTATTTGTTTTATGTTATTGTAAAATTATATTTATTTTTTTGAGAAACTGATTTCTTATTTGTGAAAAAGTTTAATGTCTATTATTCAATCAAAACATTTTGTAAACATCTATAGGTTATAAATGTTGTTCTATCTCTTTTTATTTTAATTATTACAGTCCGTTTAAGGAAGAGTAGTGAAATTCATTAAAGAAAAATAATTTTTTATTCTTTCAAGTATAATACTTAAAGAAATATCCTATGTTACATATTAAATGCTAGGAAAATTAAAAAAAGCAGTTACTCATGGCTGTTATACATTATAAGTGTAAATAGACTTACATTTTTAATCTATATCAATTAATAGTGTTACTTATAAACTACTATCTTTTGAGAAAAACTTGTTGAGCCTCAGTATCTGTGTTAATTTAAAATTTAATTCAAATCAATGTTTTATTTTTAATTTAATATCTTTGGTGTGACAATTTTAACAAAAGGAAATTTCTGAATGTTGTAAGTGCAGTATTTTGCTTTTTAAACATATTTTAAAATGTAATTCAAAATATTATAGGAATCATTTAAAATAATAATTATTTTGTAGAGGAAGAATCAGGTTCTGAGTCAGAGGAAGAAAATGCAGCCTCTTTTAAGAAATCAACTTCAGAGCCCTCAACTGTTGAGCCTAAAATTGTGAAAATGCAAGTGGAAGATGAGGCAGGAAGTGAGGATTCCATAGATTGGGGGTCCGATTCTGAAACTGATTCAGATGCAAGTGAAGATGATGCTCAATATACTAATATTCGTGAAAGATTTTTGAAAAGGTTTGTATCACTTCAAATATATACATTCATAATTATAACAATTATTCTGAAAATATTTCAATCTTTAACAAATTTCATTCAAAAAAATTCCCAATATATGTTTTTATTTTATTAGAGGTTTCATAGAGAAATGCCATTTCCCACATTACTTTTTTCAACGTTAAAAATTATTCGTCAATTATAGTTTAGCAATGAACTTATTAAACATATCTTTAATTTTTAACTTTCATCCTTAGTTTCATATTTCAAATTCATATTTTATAAGCAAATATAATACAAACACATATCCTGTATGGGTATCTTCAATACAATAACAGTAAATTTTCGATATTGAAGGGAAGGTACTTGCTGTACTAACGGGTCAGTGATGAGTTAAATGTTTTAAAGTTGGAATTTGAACTTAGTAAAAATAGATCATGAGATTTTGCATAACAGAGTCAAGGAATTGTTCAAGAAATTCGAATATGATTAACTATTTTTCAAGAGAGAATGCAAGAATGTCAAAAAGAAAATTTAATTCATAAAAATTAGTTGAATTGAAAAAAAGTTTTTTTTAACATTATGAGCCATGATGACGGAAAATCTCATGACCAAAAAGGCCAAATTGAAGTTTGAGTTGGATGAGAAATTATTCTGCCATCCTAATCATTCACCCGACTTTTTTTATATCGAACTATCTCACCCTGTTTCACACAGCTTTATTTGTCTGAAAAATATTTCATAAATTTTCATGGAGTATAATTAAATCCAGTAAGATCTCGGAATTATTTGGATCAAAATATTGTAATTTCTTTACAGCAGTATAAAAAATTGAAAAATGGAAAAAGTTTAACCGTAAGAAATATTTATATTATAAACGTATAATTATGAATTGTATATATTTCATAATCTTTTTGTTTTTAACATTTTTAATCGATATCTTTAATTATTGGTGACATAAGAATTTGAAATAATTAATATAATTTTTATTAGCTTCATATGCTTGAACTCAATCATTATTTTTCGTTTTATTATTTATATAAAAGTTGTAATATTTATTATACATAATAAAATAAAAGAAAACTAGTTTTTAAAGTTTTTTTAGAATAAAATAACTTTTTTGATTTAAGGTTGTGAAAATTTATTTTTTTTATAGAACTACCGATAAAGAAGAAGAAGAAAAGAAAAAGAAGGAGAAAAAAGAACGCAAAGAAAAAGAGAGAATAAAAAAGTCGAAAAAGGAGGAAGAAGAAGATGAAGGAGGATGGGTTGCTGTGAAAGGCGGTGTAGCAATACCATCAGAAAAGCCTAAGATGTTTCCCAAGGATGCTGAAATTGATGTTACCGTAGTTGTGAAAAAATTAAATGAAATCGTAGCTGCCAGAGGTTTGTAAAAATCATGTAGGAAATATTCCAAATATTATGAGAAAGTATTTTTCACATCTAGTGTGGTATAAAAATTAAATTTTGATCAAAACGTTTATTTTCTTTAAAATAGCAACAATTTTCTAAAGGATAAAAAGTATAAATAGTTTGTGGACCTCTTAGAGTAAATCTAATTTTATTTTTTAATATGAAGTAATTTTTAGTAGCAAAAAAGCTAAGCTAAACACATAAGAAGACGGATATATTATAATAAATTTATTTTAATTAAAATTAATTAAAATTAATAAAAATTAATAAAAATTAATAAATTATACTTTAAAATCGTAAAAAATTTTTCTGTTAGGGAAAAAGAGAACTGATCGTCGAGAACAAATTGAACTTCTTCATGAACTGCAATCAGTGGCGGATCAACATCGATTGGGTGCTGCAGTGGCAGTCAAAATAAAGTTTTCGATCATCAGTGCTATTTTCGATTACAATCCGAAAGTTTCTGAGGCAATGAAACCAGAATATTGGTCAAAGTAATATATGATTTTTTTAAAATTTTTTTTTCTGAGAGTCAGAAAAAATAAATTTCCTTTTCTTTCTGAGGCATTAATCCTCAAAGATATTACTGAAAATTTAGCAGTTAATTACTAATCTAAATGGTTGAGATGATCAATATGATTTTAAAAGATTAATAATAATTATCTATTATTTCATGTGAGTTTTCAATAAAATGAAATTGAAGTAAAACTTTCTTTAATATTACTCATGAATTTGAATAATAAATCAAGAAAATATAAAAATTATTTATATTATTTGTAATAAATAAGAACTTTTTCCATTAAAAATTGTTTAATAATTATTATTTAAATTGCAGATTGCTGGAAAGAGTGTCGGAATTGATGGATATGCTGTTGGCTGAAAAGACTATTATTATGGGAGAGCATATTTTAGAAGAAAATGAATGTTTTGATAAAGTTCCATATAAATTGCGAGGTTGCACTTTAACAATGGTAGAAAGATTAGATGAAGAATTTACAAAACTGCTTAAAGAATGTGATCCCCATAGCAACGAGTATGTCGAAAGGTAAAAATACAGTCAGTATATTTCACGTTTAAAAATGGATTGAGGATATTGCAGTATTAAGAATTTATTTGTGTAATTGTGTTCTAATTTAGCTCGATTTTAGGCTGAATTTAGCCCTTAATGGTACAATGGTCTGATTTTATTATACCTTCTCTTTTCTACTGCTTGATTCTGACGGTGTGATTTTGTGGTACAAGAATGAAGGTTTGAATGAAGCAGCAATATATAAACAAATGCATTGAAGCCATTGAGCAATATAATTTTTTTAAAAACATCAAATTGCGAATTATGCATTATGAAATGTACATAATACGGTTTAATAATGGCATAACGTAGTATAATGGTAATTTTTTCTTTGGATAATTCGTATTTAATTTTTGTAGATTACGAGATGAAAAAAAAGTTTGTGGGATCATAGACAAAGTTCAGGAATATTTAGAAAGACAGGGTGTTCATTCCGAGTTATGCAGAATTTATCTGCGGAAAATTGAACATCTATATTATAAATTTGATATAAATGTGCTTAAACAAAAAGAGGTATTTATAAAGTTTTTAATTTCTTTTGTTTCAAAGGCGAATGAAAAGCTTAAAATTACATTAGAACGGGAAATGTATAGTGTGGAAAAAAAAATTGTCACCTTTTTTGTATTCTTTTCTCTCTTGAAATCATAAAAGAAGGCTTAATTTGAAATCCAAATTTATTTTACAGGGTAAATTGCCAAAAGAGGAGATAACATCACTTCAAATTATGGACAAATTATGCAAATACGTATACGCTAAGGATTCTACTGATCGCTTAAGAACGAGAGCGATTTTGGCGCACATTTATCACCATGCTCTTCATGACAATTGGTTTCAAGCACGTGATTTGATTTTGATGTCTCATCTGCAAGAAACTATACAACATTCTGATCCTTCAACCCAGGTAATGACTAATTTTTCTTTATTTAGTATGCCAACTAATAAATTATATTAAAACCATTGTGCACATAAAATTCTTAATAAATGAAATTAATGTTATTTATTAAATTGGTTGAAAAGTTATTTAAAAAAATTTCTTTTCATTCAACTAGATATTGTATAATCGGACAATGGCACATTTAGGTCTTTGTGCTTTTCGTCATGCCAATATCAAAGACGCCCACAATTGCCTATTAGATTTAATGATGACTGGCAAAATGAAAGAACTCTTGGCTCAAGGTTTGTTGCCACTGCGGCAACTCGAACGCAGTAAAGAACAGGAAAAAGTAGAAAAACAACGCCAGATGCCATTTCATATGCATATAAATTTAGAACTATTAGAATGCGTTTATCTTGTGTCAGCCATGCTTATAGAAATTCCTTATATGGCAGGTAAAAAATTGACGATAATTTATTTTCATTTTAAGTTTGTGCATTTTTTTGACTATTAAGCTTTTAAAGAAAGTTTTATGATAAAAATTTTTTTCTTTAGCCCATGAATTTGATGCGCGCCGTCGTATGATATCAAAAACTTTCTACCAGCAATTGAGGTCAAGCGAAAGACAGAGTCTCGCTGGGCCACCAGAAAGTATGAGAGAACATGTAGTAGCTGCATCAAAAGCTATGAGGAAAGGCAATTGGAGAGCTTGTAAAAACTTCATAATCAACAGTAAAATGAATGCTAAGGTTTGTAGATCAAGGGTTTCAGGTTGTTTATGATCCGTATCCATTTTAATTTTTACTTGAAATGCTAATATTTCTAAAGTGCATTCCATTCTGAATATATTGGATGTGATAGTTTTTAAATCGATGGAAAATAATGCTAAAATTGCAATTAGATATAAGTTAGGTAGCCGAAGAACAATTAAAATCCTTTTAATCAAAGATTATATTTTAAAAGAAAATTGTAAAATCTCCGTTTTAAAGTGTAATAAATTTCATAAATTGAACAAATCAAATTCAAGTCATGGTCTTGAATATAGCAAGCATAAAAACTAGTTTTAATATGCCTTCCGAAAATAACATTACAATTTGCAATGTAATACTTTTGTTTGTTCTGCTTGACTTTTCAGGTTTGGGATTTATTTCATCAAGCTGAACATGTGCGTGAAATGCTAACGCGTTTAATTCAAGAGGAAGCTTTGCGAACATATTTATTTACGTATTCTCATGTATATGACTCTATATCGATGCCAACTTTAGCAGAGATGTTTGAATTAGATCGTTCAGTGGTTTATTCTATAATATCGAAAATGATTATAAACGAAGAATTGATGGTAACTAAAATGTTTAATTTATTTTTTTATTAATTTTGGTGTCCGAAATAATTTGTTCAGTTACAAAAGTTCAGGTTACATTATATGCTTAGTATTATTCTATGTGCAGAAATAATTAATTTTTTATGCCGGGATCGTAACATAATTTCCGTTAATATAAAAGTTTCGAATTTATATAAAATAGTCAAAAAGTTTCAATTTATATGGATAGTTGTTATGTTTTAAGTGAATTATTGTGAATTAGTTGACGGAAATTTAGAAACACTGTCCACGATGCTGACATTTTTTAATGCCTTCATTAATGTTTAGCATTTTGTTCTTTCTTCATTCTTCGCTACACTTGATGGCGACAATTGCGCTATATGATTCGAGAAAATTTTTATTGGGCCAACGATTCACGTACATATTTTTAATACGTTAAAACTTGGTGGTTTTATATCATAATCAGATTTCAAACATTCCAACTGAATACAAAGTTTTTTCTCATAACTTAATTCCGAACTAAAACAAGTTTCACTCTTAGACTTTAGCGTGTTTACAGTTTTAGATATGTTCACTTTAAAGATTTAGTCTTTCAGTAGCATGTCGACCCGTTTTGTGTTTTAATTAGCTATTGAATTCACTATTTCATCACAAACATTCTCCCGGTATTATAAAAACGTTATTTTTATGAGAATTAAAAGTTTCTTATTTGATTATGTTTTTGTTTAAAAAAATTTTT
Source organism: Ricinus marginatus (assembly GCA_028565995.1). Taxonomy (NCBI): domain Eukaryota; kingdom Metazoa; phylum Arthropoda; class Insecta; order Psocodea; family Ricinidae; genus Ricinus; species Ricinus marginatus. The sequence continues at coordinate 3,043,827 of JAOWBB010000011.1, read as the reverse complement.
AAGGCTTCCCTAGACGATCCAACACATACTGTTGTCATGCACAGATCTGAGCCGAGCCGGTTACAATCATTAGCTCTTCAGCTTACGGATAAAGTAATAAATTTGGTTGATTCCAATGAAAGGATTTTTGAAACAAAACAGGGTAAGTTGAATGTTCATAGCCCAAATACATATAACTACATGCTTATACTTAAAGGCTCCTCTGTCGTCGGAAACGATGCCGAAACTTGATAAAATAAAATTTGACTTTTTAATAGAATGGTTTTTTGCTGTAAAAAAATAAAAGTTTTAAGCACAATTAAATAACTTAATCATCTATTCCTTAGAGTTTTCCATATTATTTTCGCTAATCGCAGACAGCATTACGTTCCAGTTAATTAATTGGTCTGGTAACGGTCAACAACCCCAAATTGTTAGACAGCTATCGAGAACCTCCAGTTTGGATAATACGGCTACATATTTGTCGTCGTTATTTACACGCATGTAGCAGATAGCTCCCGGGAATATGGGAATCCTAACCATTTAATTTTTTCCAGGTACATTTTTCAATAGAGGTGGTACTCAGGGTGGTTTTCGTGATCGGCAAAATTTCAGTAGAGCGGGACAAGATTGGAGTCGTCAACGGCAAAATCGTGCTTACTAAGAATTGGATTAAAAAATAGCTTTAAATGTAATTTTAAAAAAGAAGAAAGAAATAAATTCTTTTCTTGCAAATGTTTGAGTATGTGTAGAGACTGCCCTTTGGGGTTCTTTCATGTCGACTAACAGCAAAGAAAAGCTACAGGAGTTTTTTTTTTTATTCTACTTTTTTAAAATTTTTCTTTTAATCCAGCTCACCATTCGTCTAAGTGAGAGATTCAAATATTCTTTTTGATATTTTTTTACTCTACTTATAAAATTAATTTTTCAAAACGGTTCGTTGATTAAGGTAACCTTGGCAGCATAGAAAAAAGTATTAACTGATATAGAATATAATTATAATATAATTAATATTTAACTATAAAGTTAAAATTTTTATAAATAAATAATTTTTAAGCAACAATTTTAAAATTTTACTTTTTATGTAACTTCGATAATAAATATTTGGCATAAAACAAGAAATAATGTTCGTAGTGACGGTAATATCACATAACATACAAAAAGATAAAAATTAATAACGTTTTTACTAATTGCAAGAGCAAAAAAAAGGACAGATATTTTTTAAGGTTATTATTCACCAAAATGTGTAAATTGAGGTTTGCAAACAACCAAGTAAAAGATATGCATCGTGTTGAGTGACTTAATTTTTTTATTTAAAAAAGTTTCAGTAGGTTTCTAAAAAATTTTTTTAACAAACTAATTTGAAATAGATAAAAATCGGCCTAGAATGTGATAAGAGCCGTAAAGTACGAGTAAAAAGTAAAATTTAAGAATGTAACATCTTGTGCCGTGAGGGAAATCCCGAATGGTCTTTGAGTTTTCGGGATTTGTCGAGAACGGTTACCTTATCGTGGGCGAAGGATTCGCAAAAAAATTTTTTGAGGCTCCTCGACCGAAGATTCCATTTCGCTCTTTTCGAAGTTGTCCCACGTTTTAAGTATCGCATGAAACGAGCAGAGTCGGACATGAAATGCCTCGTCGGACCCGGTATCCGAGCATGAATAAATTAGCGGTTTAGGTCGCCGTTTAAGGACAGGATTAAAACCCAATCAACATCAAACGCATTTATATAGAAAAATGTTTCGCGAAGCTCAGCAGCGAAGATGCAAGCGTAAAGGAACACGCACCATAACTTTCATAACCCGTGGCCATCACCTTTTATCGGATGCAGAAAAATAATTTTAAGTTTACGTATTAAAAGATAATTTTAAATTCGTCGATTTTCGATGTCGAGGACCCGAGACGGTTGTACAAGATGTTACATTGCAGGAATTTTTATGTTTTAGATGCCTCTAACTTTCCATTTAGGAGGCACTTTTATAAATTTTCATCTTTGAACAAAATACGCCCCGGGAGAGCAATTTTCCGCGGCGAAACCGCTCTTAACAGTCGTCGGTGGATGTCGAAGGCAAAAGCTTTCGAGCTTCTACTTTCTTTTAAAAATTTTGTCATTTACCGTATTTACCGCTTTGGGAAAAGAATGGCTGCGAGCGGAATAATCGGGAAGAGCTTTTTGCAAACGCAACCGCATATTCTAACTTGCTTCTCTCGATTGAAATGTCCATAATTTAGCGCGAACGAGCGTTCGGTGAAATTTTAACCCCAAAATAAATTACATACTAAATTGGCACAGATAGAATTAATTTATTTGAAAACTTTTTCAGCGGCAATACCGACGATGTCCTTAACATTAAAAACAACACAGAAAGACAGAAGAAATTTACACCACCCTGTACCCCGAAATGTCGTCTGGTGAAACGGAAGTTCGCGATTCAAATTTTCACCGGAGAAAAACAGGCGCTGACGGGGCCCCCGGAGCCGGGTCCGAGCTCACCCGCACCCGAAAGCAGAGCACCTTCCGTTCGCGAGGAGCCGTGCCCGCCAGCGTCGAGGAAATGCTTTTTCCGCAGAAAGTCCTTCGAAAGTTGCTTCTCGAACCCAAAAGCGTCCACTTGCGACGTCTCACCGTCTTTGTTTGAGCGAAGGAAACCGGGTGCCGCGCTCCCGCATCTCCAACTCGGTTCCGCGCCATTTTCCGGGCTCGGGAAAAGGAATGCCCCGGGATCGCAAGAGCCCAAGTGAAATTCGCCAAGCGGAGGTGGGTGCGGTCCACGCGCATCCCGCAGAAGTCCCGGCCCGGACCGGCTGCCGCGACGGGAGAGCGGATGCCCGCGGTCCGCGTCCGTCCGACAAAAATCCGACAAACGGGAAAGTAAAAAAAAAAAAAAAAACGAAAGATCCATAAAATGTAAGCGAAATTCAAAATCGCAAACGCTTTGCCACATCGCTCGGGTTTCGCATGTTCAAAAATCTTTTTTCAAAAGGGAAAAATTGAGCTTCGATCGACGGTTCTCGTCCGGAGGAACGTCGCGGGAACTACACTCTCTACCTACGACCGATTTGTAGCTTCATCAATAAATAGGAAGTAACAATTTATATTACAATATATTACAAATGATCCAAGTAACGAGAGGCACTAAAAATACTTTGTATCTAAGAAGCGACCTCTTAATGTAAGACAACGAGTCAAAAATAATACAAAATGGACTAGAAATCAGAGAATGAGCCTTGAAAACAAACGGAAAAAAAGAAACGTTTTAAAATATTGCTTCCAAAAGGGATAAAAACCGGGGGATTGTCTTCGGCACTTGGCACAAAGTTTTCGTCAAGAAAAAATCAGATCGACAGCAAGTTCCGTACAAAAAAAAAAATCTAAAATTTCAAAAATCCGTGAGCGATGTTTTAAAAAATTAAAAATTCCAAGCCTTTCGAGTAATACTTGTAAAAGGTTGCGGCGCTTTTCCGTTACGAGGAACCTTTCTTTTCCGCCTGGACCTCTTGGCCTGCCCGAGCCGCCCCCGCCGCCCGAACCTTCGGAGATTTCTTCTGGAACATCCCCATCATGGCCTTCGCGAACGGATTCGGCGACTTCTTGAGCGAATCGACGAGGTGGTGCGGAGGCAAGTGAACCTGAAACGGTCCTTCGGTCAGAGCTTCATCCGAGCGGGGCCCTTCCGGGCCCGTTCGCGCCTCCGCTCCCCGGGCCTACCTGCAACGGGTCCCTCAGTCTTTTAAGATCCCGCTCGATGCCGTAGATGCTCTCCTTGATTCTGTTGTATTTATCCAAATCTAATCCCATCTTCCTCGCTTTTTTGTGCAGCGCGATTAAGTACTGTCTATCCCTGACGTCGGGCAGAATGTATTCCTGAAAAGAAGGCAAAACCGTCACCGCTTCGAGGAGACTGCTCCGCTCGCGGACAGCGGCGAGGCGCAACGCGTACCTGCTTCGTAAGTACGTAATAAGCGTATGCAGCCATGGCAGTGCCGTAGGTAACGAAATAAGTAACGGGTTCCATAATGTCCCAGGAGTATTCCCACCAGGTCAGTCTGCAGCGAAAATCGCGTTTAATCGCTTTAGGAAAAACGCAAACGTGTAAATGCCGCCAAAAAATTTTTCACTTCTTCAGTTACCTGGCCAATATCCCGAACTGAACGGACATTAAGCCCAGGCCGACCCAAGTGAGCACGTTCGTCTGCTTCTCCGCCGACTTGTGGAGCTCCTGCAGTTTCTGCAACGATTTCCAGGGGATTAGTTACCGGGGACCTTCGCCGCGGGCGAAAAGCACAACGCCTTCCGGTTCCGGGGCAAACCGCTTTTCCGTTTTCCGCCATTTCCGGCGTGCGAAGGCGGCGCCCGGCACCTCGGGGTTGCGTCGGAGATCGCACCGCCGAACCCGAACGATCGCTTTTCGCGGGACCGGCGGCAGAGGCAGGGAAAGAGTCATGAAAATATTCGTACTTCCTCCATTGGCTCCAGCTCCAGCTTCAAATCTTCCAACTGCTCGCAGAGCTCCCTTTCCTTCCTCAGTTGGTGTTCTTCTACGTTTAGAGCCTCGTACAGCTGATGGACTAAATTTTTTACGTCGGACAACCGCTCCAGCTCTTCCTGAAATAAGAAGCGTTCGAATAATTCCCCGACGATCCTCGGTTCCGGAAGGGGCGCCGAACGCCGCGGCGCGGACCGGCGGAAGTCGCGAGTTTCCGCCCGGCCGTGACGGGCGGAAGGCGAAATCGGCACGCTCCTCGGTTTGATTCCCCTTACCTTGCTCAGTTTCTCCTGTTTGGGAGTTTTGACGTGGTAGCAGACGTCGTTGATGACTAACCGGAAGTCGTCCTCCATAAGGGCTTCGATGGTGTTCGAACTCGCGATCCGTATGCCGTCGGGGGTGCTCACGGACACGTAGTCGATGCCGTGATCCTCGTTGTTGAGCATCGTTATGAAGTCCCCGACGGTGTTGCTTATGGGTCGCAAGGTGAATCTGCATCTCTTCTTTCTGCTCGGCAGAGGAACGGTTATCTGAGGTAATCCCCTGTAGTATTCGACCGTTACTTCTGAAATACATTCGAAGCATCTTTCACGTCGCGGGAACCAAAAAGGACCCAATTTGTCGCAAGCTCGGACTCCGCTCGGGAAACGTCGAAACCCAAATGAGGCGGAACGGAAAACTGAAGTTTCCCGGCGACGCCGAGGAAGAGCGTCGCATCCGGGCAGTTGGAAAGTCAGGCATCGATATTTGAGCGGAAAAGTGGTCGCCTTCGGTCCCGCAGTTCTTTCTCGTGGCGACCGATCGGGTCGCAAGGTGGCAGAGCCCACCTCTGCGCGATTTTAAACGTAAAAATTTTCGGGGGCGCGGATACCTGCTTGCGACTTTTACGGCTTCCCTTTAGGAAAAGCGTCCGTGCGGCGGCCAACGGGAAAATCGGTCGTGGCGAGGCTCGAGGACGGTCAACTCGTTTTCGACATATTTTCGGCAGCGGCGATTTACGGAAGCTGAAAACGGACGAAAAGACGAAGAATTTACAAATTCGGTAGCTGCAGAAAATTGCGAAGCGGCAGCAGGAAGCGCAGCGATTTCGGCCGATACCCAACGGTACGGCCTCTCTCTCTCCCCCCCCCC